>PVJX010019656.1:0-34549 GCA_004027295.1 Dolichotis patagonum | reverse complement strand
TCATATTGAATGGTCAAAAACTGAAAGCCTTTACCTTAAAATCAGGCACAAGACAAGGATGTCCATTATCACCACTGCTATTCAACATAGTACTGGAAATACTAGCCAGAGCAATAAGACAGAAAAGAGAAATAAAAGGAATAAAGATAGGAAAAGAGGAAGTTAAATTATCATTATTTGCAGATGACATGATACTTTACATAGAAGACCCCCAAAACTCTACTGAAAGACTCCTAGATATAATTAACAAATTCAGCAAGGTAGCCAGATACAAAGTCAATACACAAAAATCAATAGCATTTCTATACACTAACAACAAACGTACTGAGAGAACAATAAGAGAAACTACACCCTTTACACTAGCATCCAGAAAAATGAAATACTTAGGAATTAATCTCACAAAAGAAGTAAAAGAGCTATACAGTGAAAATTATAATACCCTGAAAAAGGAAATCGAAGAGGACCTCAGAAAATGGAAAGACATACCCTGTTCATGGACAGGAAGAACAAACATTGTAAAAATGGCCATTCTCCCAAAATTACTATACAGATTCAATGCCATCCCAATCAAAATACCACTAACATACCTCATAGATCTAGAGAAATCACTCCTAAATTCACCTGGAACCAGAAGAGACCTAGAATAGCAAAGGCAATTCTAAGCAACAAAGGCAAGGCAGGAGGCATCACAATCCCCGACTTGAAATTATACTACAAAGCTACAGTGATAAAGTCAGTATGGTACTGGAATAGAAACAGACCCATGGATCAGTAGAATAGATTGGAAGATACAACCACACCTGCAAACTCACTGAACCACCTCATCTTTGATAAAGAGGCCAAACATGCTCGCTGGAAGAATGACAGTCTCTTTAACAAATGATGCTGGAAAAATTGGCTGTCCATATGCTGAAGACTAAAACTAGACCCATGTCTATCACCATACACTAAACTAAAATCTAAATGCATCAAAGATCTAAATATTAAAACAGAAACACTAAAACTGCTGGAAGACAAAGTAGGTAAAAACCTCAAAGATATAGGGGTAGGAAGAGAATTCATGAACAAGAACCAAAGTACACGGGAATTACTTCCCAGAATCAATAACTGGGACCACATCTTATTAAAGAGTTTCTGCATGTCAAAAGAGGTTTCCAGCAAAGTGAAAAGAAAACCCACAAATTGGGAAAAAATCTTTCATGGACATGAAATATTATTTTTTCAATAATAATAATGAAAAAAATAAGGATCAACAAATATCATATATAGGTAGAAATTCAATATGCTGAATGTGATTATTATGTATATTTAAACCATACCAATAAACTTCATTAATGAATAAAGCCATTACAAAGACTAAATCTTCCCAAATACAAGAAAACATAAATTATTTCCTGCACCTATGTCTTCAAATGTTTAGCCTGTTAATCTTCCATTAGTTTCAATGTTCCTGCTCTATCATTCAGAGTTTTAATCCATTTTTACTTTAGTTTACTATATGGTGAGGGATATAGGTCAAGTTTCAATCTTCTGTAAGGAGATAACTTGTTTTCCCAATACCATATATTGAATAGGCTATTTTAACTCTACTCTTTGCTTTTGTTGCTATGTAAAAGTTCAAACAGTTCAATGTTTCTGTAATGTTTCTATGTCCTTTGTTCTACTCGACTGATCCACATGTCTGTTTTTGTTCAATATCAAAAATTTTTATCACTCTTTCTTTGTATCATAACATAGTTATGATCATATCATAACTTGAAGTTATGTATCATAACTTGAAGTCAAGGATCATGCCCTCTCTTCTTTTGCTTTTGTTGCCTAAGGTCATTGTTTATTAACTAGGTCCCTTCCAATTCCATATAAGTTTTAGGGTTGAGATGTGTGATTGATGTTTTCATTGGTTTTGCATTATATCTGTATAAAACCTTTGAGAGTATGATTATTTTAAGTATATTAGTTCTTCCTACCCAGCAGCAAGGGCATCTTTCCATGTTCTCATGTTCTCTTCAGTATCATTATTCATACTATTCTAATTTCCTTTGTAGAAAACTTCAACTACTCTTGTTAGTTTAATTTGTCAGTGTTTCATTGAACTTTAGGTGACTGTGACTAGTATCATTTTTGTAATTTATTTCTCACTGAGTTCCATATTGGTGTACTCAAATATTACTCATTTTTCCATTGATATGTTATCCTTGTGCAATTCTGAGGTTGGTATCTGGTTATAAGTTTATTGGTGGAATTCTTGGGGTCTCCTATGTCAAGTATGGCATGCAAAAATAATGAAAATATAAATTCTGCCTATTTTCTATGTATGCTTTTTATTTCTCTTTCTTCATTGCTATGAATAATATATTGAGTATATGTTGAAGAGAAGAGATGACAGTGGTTATCCTATCCTGAGTTTAGAGTTAAAATGCTTTTAGTTTTTCCTATTTAACATAATATAGAATGATGATTTTTCATGAGTAGATTTTAACAAATTCAAGCATGATCCTTCTATGCCTATTTTCTTCTGAGTTCTAATTATGAAGGTGTGTCACATTGTGTAAAAGGTCTTTTCTGAATCTATTGGTGATTATGTAGATTTTGACTTTGTCCCTCTCTCTGGGTCACAATACATTTTTGATCTATGTATGTCTAATCTTTCTTGCACCTCTGGGATTAAACATATAGGTCTTGTTATATGTTTGATGATGTACAGTGTTCTATTCACTAATGTCATACTAATGATTTAACATTTATATTAAAAGGAAATTGGTCCCTAATTTTTAGTTGAATATTTGACTTTGGGATCAGTGTGATGCAGACTTACATTAATGATTTTAGAAAATTGGCACCTCTTTAAATTACTTGGAACAGCTTGAGGAGCATAGCAGATACACTTGTCAAATTCAGCAGTAAACTAATCAAGTCATGGGCTATATTTAATTGGTATATTATCACTGTCTCAATTTCACTGATTAATATTAGATTTTCAGGACATTTTTGTCTCCGTATCTTTTATAAATTCTCCACCTAGGTATCTGTCCATGTCTTCATAATTCTCCATGTTTTCATACAATTTTTAAAAGTAACTCTCTTGTGAAATTTAACCGTGTGTTTTCTCATTCAAACTTTGTCTTTTTTATGTTTCAGTGACACCTTTCTTTGCTTTTATGTTTCTGTTCTGTTTTTGAAATGAGCCCTCAGTTACAAAATACCAAACTACATTCAAAGAGTGTGTATTCTTCATTATTGCAGAATAATACTCCATTGCATTAAAAATACATCACTTTGATCCATTCTTCTGTTAGGTTATTTCCAGGATTTTACTATTACAAACTGTGTTATTGTTAACGTGTAGGCTCATGTATCATTGTGGTGTAATGTTATTAATTCTTCTAGGAAGATACCCAGAAGGGAAATAGCTGGGTCATTCATGAACTCTATTACTTGTTTTTTTAAATCTCCACACTGATTTATATGGTGATTGCACCTCTCTACACTCCCACCAACAGTGGAGAAGGATTTCTTTCTCCCCATAGCCCCTTCAGCATTCACTATTGGCTGATTTCTTGATAATAGCCATTATTTCTGGAATGAGATGGGACAGCAGCGAAATATTTTTCATTTGCATCTCTCTAATGACCAGAACATTGTTTCATGTATTTATTTGGTATTTGTATTTCCTTCTTTGAGAAGTATGTATTCTTCTTAGATGCACATTTTTTAATTGGGTCTTTAAATTTTGGAGGTCTAAGTTTTTTAAATTCTTTGTATATTCTAGATATAATTCCTTTGTTTGAAGCACAATTGGATATGTGTTTTTCTACTCTGTGGGTTGTCTTTTCACACTGTTGGTGATTCCTTCTCTTGTGCAAAAGGTTGAGATCTGAGTTACTGCTTCTTTGTATTATTTCCAATGAAATGGAGGTTTTGTTCATGAAATCTTCAGCTACATCTGTGTCTGCAAACCTTCTACCTAATTTTTCTTCCAGTAGATTTACTCTTGCTGTTTTAATATTGAGATCATTGCATTTGAAAATGGTGATGGGCATAGGTCTATTTTAATCTTTGGCATGTGGAAAGCCCATTTTTCCAGCATCATTTTTTAAAGAGAGTATCTTTCTCCCAATGAATGTGTTTGTCACCTTTATAAAAGTTACATTGGCTGAGAGTATTTGGAGTTGTTTTTGCATCTTGTAGACTCTTACATTGATTCTCAGGTCATGTTATTATATTGCCTGTACCATGATTTTTACATCACAGTCACTTTTCAGTATAATTTGAAATCAGAGATTGTAGCACTCCCTGCCTTATCTTTCTTTCTGAGAATTGTTTTTGGTATTTTAGGTCTTTTCTGATTCCAATTGTATATTAGGAATGTTTCCTCTAGTTTTGTGAGGTAAGCTTATGGTATTTAGATTAGGATTGCATAACATCAGTATAAAAATTTGGGAGTATTTCATTGTATTGGGTCTTCCTATCCATTTGAAAGTTATATCTTTCCATTTTCTAATATCATGTTTGATCTCCTTTTCCATACTGCTGTAATTTTCATTGCAGAGATCTTTTACTTCCATTGACAGATTCCTAAGTATTTCATTTTTTATGTTGTTGTGAAAGGTAAATGGATGCAATTTGAGGCCATACACTTAAGTGAAAAATAAATCAGACTCATATTGGTAAACATCACATTGTCTCTCTGTTAGAGAAACAGAAAGAGTAAATAAGGACCAAAGTACATAATAGATATTATACAATAAGAAGAAATCAACCCATAGGAGATGGTTACTAGAGTGGGTGCAAGGGGAAGGATGCAGAAAAAAAGAAAAAATGATTAAAGATAATATGGAAATAAAGCTTTGTATATAAGGATGAGCAGAGGGATTTAATGGAAGAGAGAGAATTGGATGAAAAAGAAGAATTAAAGTATATCATGTGTGGATATAAATTTCATATGTTGAATAATATCATTGTGTGTATCTAAAATGTACCTTAAATAAACAAAATAATCTTATAAAAATTTTAAAAAGAGTGGGTGAAAAAGCCAGCCATTGGCAAAACAAGGAGAAGCCTATGAGTAATGACAGACAGCAGCATGTGGCAGGAGTGAGGAAGTGACTGAAACCATGGTTACAAATGTACATAGGAAGCCAACAGTGTCTAGCACCTTGTGCTTATGATTATGATTATGTTTCTAGATTTTTTTGATATTACAAATAAAATATTTTAAAATGTAGATAGCTTTGTATCCAGTCAATTTCATTCTCAAAATTCACTTGATTTCAGCAGAGACTGTGCACCTGTATTTTTGTATACTGCAATCTGATATATCTCAAACATCTGTCTATTAACTTCTTTTATAGAGACATAAGATAAGAAATCAATTACAAATTTAGGAAGTTCCAAATTGTGGTAAGAGGTGAATTTTGTCATCTTACAGGATATGTTGTGGAGGCAGAAAAGCTTTCATGAACCTATTGATGCATACATATAAATATACATCATATATTTGTATAAGAAAACTGGATAAATGCATCATAGAAACAGAACATCCTACTTTGAATGTAATACATGGTGCAGAAAAGTCCAAGATATGATCATGACTACTTTAATTATTAAAAGTATGGCATTTCTGAATACATAGGCTATCTGTTCCTATAAAATATTAAAATTGATTTTTTTGAAATAGAGTTGATATAGAGAAAATAGCTATGTAATTTATTTTCAAAATTTTGTTCCCTTTTTCTTCTGGTTTCAGGAGAAATAAAACATTTCTCTTGTTTTCCTTAATACTTCTTCCCAACAGGTAAGTCAGCTTGGTCATGAAAAGCTGTTGGAATTGCAAGGATGATCTTTTCAGTCACAGACTGGATTTGTTGTGTGTGGGAGTGTGTGGGCCAACAGAGTAGCAGGCTGATTTCCTGAATTGGTGTAAGTGGGGAACAGAGGATAACAGAGAGAGAAGCTAGCTTCTCCCCTCCTCTTTGAAATAGGAACACCCTCTGCTTAGCATTTTTGAAATAGTTTTGAAATCTGAGGACACTTGATATCTGATCAGTTCCTCTTCATCCACTACCTTCACATAGTGCATGACTACACTGGGCTGCCCAAAGCTAAAATCCTTAGGTTTGTTTTCAGGATCCTTCACTGTGAGTGTATTGTCTCTTAGTCATATACATCTGGAACCTCCATCCTCCTCATTTTCTCCATTTGGCCTATGCTGCATTCAGCCCCCACAGGAGAACCTCCTGACCAGGGAAAAATACAACTGCAGTGGTCCTTACACAAGGTATTGGGCCCTGAGTCAATAAAATCTTTACCATAGTCAACGAATGCAGTAACTATCTTTTAAATGGTTTTAGGAACCTGACAGTAGACCCCCATCTGATTCACCTATCCTATATTTTTTCCTTCCTGTCATTGTCTGAAAAAATTATTCCAGAGCAGGTACCAGATTAAAGCTCATGAAAGAAACACATTAGTAAGGAAATCAGGTGATATAGTTTGGAAATTTATGTAAATAAAACCACACCTGCCATGTATAATTTCATGTGCTAGTACTGCCAGTTGCTGTGGAGACCAGGGTAGAGGGGATGCTTAAACTTTGGATATTATTGGAAGCTTGGCAATAGAGAATTCTGTCTCAAAAACTATGAGAATGTGGGGGAAAGTGTCCAGCAATAAAAATATCAGTGGGCTTTGGCACACAAAAATAAATATGAAAAAGATACAGACACCATCTGTGGAATGAAGAGGCCAATATATCTTACTCTGATATCTTTGCTTCCCATTGTAGAAGCACTAGTAGATTCAGCATCTGATAAAACCCAATGAATCATTGTATCAGCAACATCCCTGTTCCTCACAGAACTACAGTAAATCTGCTAGAGTCCACTTGCACTGCAAAATTTACTAATGGATTGTAAATTTGACTAGAAAATGGATGCAATATTATCCAAGAACAGAGTGCCCATGTGGGCATGTGAAGAAAAATCAATGTGGAGGATAAAAGCCTCACAGATCAATTGCTCCTCATTTGTGCACTGGGTCACATGTCCAGGAGTCATGAAGGACACACTGCCTAAAGCCATGATGTGCATATAATGGAAATGTAACTTAATATCTTCAGTACATACTTAATATCTTCAGTATGCATAGCAATGGACAATCTGTAGGGATATTTAATATGTAATTAATAAAAATTCAAAGGTCAATCATTGTTTACAGTGCATATTCAATGGTAGCTGGTTAACACTATATTCAAAACAATGTCTTCTACTCTCAATCTAAAGAGTATCAGTCCATGTGCTGTACAGTGGCAGCTCACTTGGGGTGAGGGGCAGGGATAATAGAATAGGGTAGAGGGCGATGCCTCCCTCAGTATCCAACCCTGACAATAGTAGGCTAAGAACATAAGAATCTATCTTCCTACTTTCAAATGTGAGGAAGATTACAGTAATATTCAAAATAGTTCATGCACAGTACTTTACTTCAACAAGTTGGGAGGACAAGGCAGCAGAAGAGTGAATGTGGATGCAATTACCCAGAGATGCTTCGGCATTATTTTCCCTGATAACAAAAAATAAATAAACAAGTGTAATGAAAAGATATGACACCATAATGGAGCCCTTTGGACTCTTTAGTTGAAAGACACCAGTGTACTGCTGGAAAAAATGGCTGTCCATATGCTGAAAACTAAACCTAGACCCATGCCTATCACCATGTACTAAGCTAAAGTCAAAATGGATCAAAGATCTAAATATTAAAATGGAAACACTAAAACTGCTAGAAGACAAAGTAGTTAGAAATCTTGATGACATAGGAGTAGGTACAGAATTCATGAACAAAAATCAAACTGCACAGGAAATACTTCCCAGAATCAATAACTGGGATCTTGTCTTATTAAAAAGTTTTTGCATGTCAAAAGTAATTTCCAACAGAGTAAAAAGGAAACCCATGCATTTTGAAAAAACTTAGTCAACTGTCCCTCAGACAAAGGACTTCTGTCTAGAACATATAAAGAATTAAAACAAAAATGAGACACCCAAAATTCAAAGATCAGCATCTGAGATGAATAACACAGTTCTCAGATAAAGAAATACAAATGACAAATAAATACATGAAAAATGTCCACCATCATTAGTCATTAGACAAATTCAAATTAAAACCATACTGTGATTCCATCTCACTCCAGAAAGAATGTTCAGCACAAAGAAAAGTACCAACAACAAATGCTGGAAGGCTGCAGGGAAAAAAGGAACTCTTTCGCACTGTTGGTGAAAGTGTAGACAGGTGCAACCACTGTGGAGGTCAGTCTGGAGATTACTCAAAAGCTGGGATTAGAAGTCCCATTTGACCCAGCTCTTCCACTGCTAGGCATATTCCCAGCAGAATTGAAAGCATCATAACACAGTGTTATATGTGCACCCATGTTTATATCAGCACAATTTGTAATAGCCAGATATTGGAAACAACCTACATTTTCATCAACTGAGGAATGGATACAAAAGATGTGGTATTTTTATACAATGAAGTACTACTCAGCTATAAAGAACAGTCACATTGAGATATTTATAAGTAAATGGTTGCAACTTGAGACCATACTCATAAGTGAAATAAATCAAACTTACATGAGCAAATACCATATTCTCTCCCTAGTGTAAAAAATGGTAAAAGTACATAAGATACAAAATCTTCCATAAATGCAGTAAAAGGGTAAGAATCTGCTCAAAGGGGAAAAATGATATTTCAGGAAAAAGAAAAAGGAAGGGAAAAGAAAAAAAATCTAAATTTGTATAAACATATTTAGAATAGCTAAGATGATTGTGCTACAAATTCCATAAGTTCATAGAACAAATCAGTTAATATTCACAGGATTGGAACAATTTTGCATGTTTATTTCTGGTGACCTGAGGAACTCTGGTAGATCACTGTATAAAATATCAACCGTGGTTCTCTTCCTATCACTGTGTTTTGAAAGCCTGTATCATCATTGTTTTTGGCTCTTTGCTATTGTATTTTGCTATTTATTTGTCTTTATTGATTCTTATTTTTCTACTTATCTGTTTTGTTTTATTTGGTTTTTCCCTCTATGGCAGAAATTATAAATATACACATAGAGACCTATATATGCCTAGAACTTCTCTTATACATTTTATGAGAATGGATTTTATTATGTGTGATGAAATAAACAGCTACTTTGAAGAAAAACAGATATTATGGTATCTCTGTAAAAAAGAGAGGAAAAGAAAGTGCTCTAAAGGATATAACTGCATGTATGTTTAAGTGTGTAAGATAGATGACCATATTACTAAGTTTTTGTTAGATCATTGAGCAGAACTGTTTGCAGTCTCACTGTTTGAATGTCTACTTTGTATACTTTAATTTTGTAACATCCAAGATACTATCCAGGATGACAGTATAATTTATCAAGTAGTGATTTCTTAGTGTTTTTTTTGTTTTCTTTTTTCCCTTTGGAATTCTGTATTGTTGCTACACTTTTTTTGTTTTGTTTATTTTTTCTCTTTAAACAAAATTTTAAAAGTTTTCTAAAAAGTAGAAAATGGAAATGGTGGCTTATGCCTGTAATCCCAGCACTCAGAAAGCTGAAGTAGGGGAACTCTGTGCCCAGGCAGTAAGACCACACCCTGCATCTGAAACCAGCCCAAGGCACACTGCAGGGATTGTCAGGCCTAATTGGACTTTTCTGTGTGAGCCCCAAGCACCCAGCTGGCCCAGAACCCAACCTGGGCCATGGCTGCCCATGCTCCAGTGGCAGGCAGAACCCCAATGTGCACCAGGCAAACTTGGAACTGTGCGCCCAGGCAGTAATTCCACACCCTGCATCTGAAACTAGCCCAAGGTGTGCCAGAGGGATCTGTGGGCCTAACTGGACTGCTCAGTGAACTCCAAGAAGTCAGCTGGCCAGGAACCCACCCTGGGCCCTGACTGCACCCGCTGCAGTGGCAGACAGAAGCCCAACATGCACTGGACAAACTTGGAACTCTCTGTCCAGGCAGAAGACCACGCCCTGTGTCTGAAACCAGCCCAAGGCATGCCAGAGGGATTGGCAGGCCTTACTAGACTGTGCTTGGGGAACCCCAAGCAGCCAGCTGGCCAGGGACCCACCTAGTGCCCTGGCTGTGCCTGCTCCAGTGGCAGGTGGAAAAACAATGCGCACAGGGCAAACTTGGAACTCTGCACCCAGAGAAACCTTGGACTACAGTAGACTATCTGTGCTACCTTGAAGGAAGATTAAGTGACTGCCTCACCATAACAAGATCTAAGCTGGCTCTAGTCAGTGTGGTGAGTATGCCCCTAAAATAGAGGTCTACAGTAGCTAAATAGGGCCAGTAGTAAAGCTCCCTCCAACTAACTGTAAGACCTTGGTAAGTTTGACAAGAGTGACAGTGACCCCTTCCTACACACAGAAAACATCAGGCACAGTGAGGAATGTGCCGAGAAGGACTCCTCCAACTTGAAGAAAACCAAAGGGCTTATGAGACACATAGGCACACAATAGGGACACAGTAGGGCTTCGGTTGACATAAACACTATAGCAGGGAGATTTGATGACCTGGAATAACCTGAAGATAAATTACTAGCAGGAACTAAAAGCTGACCTACATCAATACTACGAGGCTTGTCAGCTCAGGATGAATACAGGACTCACCCAACAGGCCCTGTAGCAGGGAGTCAGATGACTGGCCCACCTATTCATTGGGGGATCCAGCAACTGGACAAACATCAGCCTTACAGTAGGACACCAAGATACACACTACCAACAGTTCACACTAATGGGTCTGAAGAACTAAACACTAACTCGAAAGATGAAAATGGCAAAATGAAAATTAGAATGCAGTCTCAAACATCCAGTCCAACAGGTGCAAGTACAGGAGACATTGAAATAGAGGACTGCAAAGGTAACACACCAGGGAACTCTGAAAATATAGCAAATGAAATAAAAAAACAACTTTATGAGGCCATAGAGGAAATCAAATTAGAAGTACTCTCCCAGGTAAAGATAGAAGTAACAACCTTAATAAAGGAGTTGTTGAGTGCAGCTAAAGAAGAAATAGAGAAAAAAGCACAGGAGCATGGGAAACTGATTGAAACATTGAGTGAAAAATATAGAAAATGAGCAGAATTCACGAAACAAACTGAAAAAGTCCAAGAAACAAAAAATTCAATCCAAAGCATGCAAAACCATTTAAGGGAAGCTGAGCATAGGATTTCAGACTAGGAGGACAGGATTGCAATTAGTGATCATGAAAGGATAGAACTTTTAAAAATAACAAAGCAGCATTAAATGACAATCCAGAAGCTTCAAGGTGATATCAAGCAAAACAATATATGACTAACAGGCAATAGTGAAGATGCTGGAGTCAAAACAAATGACATATCTAAAATATTCACAGAAATAATAGGAGAAAACTTCCCAAACATGGGGAAAAATCTGATATGCAGATAAGAGCAGGGGCCATGCTAATCTTCTCTGTATCATTCCAATTTTAGTATATGTGCTGCCAAAGTGAGCACGATATGCAGATAAGTGAGGCATACAAAACGCCAAACAGTCACAACCAACATAAATCTATATCCACACACATAATAATTAAGATCTCAGATTACAATATAAAAACAGAATACTAAAAGCTGTTAGAGAAAAAACAAAAATCACCTATTGAGGAAAGCCCATTAGAATCACAGCAGACTTTTCAGCACAAACCCTCAAGTCAAGACATGATTGGAATGAGATATTTCAAGCCTTGAAAAAACAACTTCCAACCCAGATGGATGTACCCAGCAAACTTTTCATTCAAATTTAATGGAGAAATAAGATACTTCAGTGACAAAGAACAACTAAAGACATTTACATCCAGCAAACCAAACCTAGAAACACTGTTGAAAGCATACTAGACAGAGATAAAAATTACTATAATCACTAGAAAAAGAGAAAGAAACCACCAGGTAGGACAAGCAATTAAATAAGGGGGAAAGGCAGAAAGCAAACCATTAGAACATAACATGCCAAAGTGGAGCCAGTAGATATCAATGTTATACATAAATGTAAATGGCCTCAGTTCAACTATCAAAAGAAATAGGTTGAAATAATGTTTCAAGAAACAGGATCCCACAATATTCTGTATGCAAGAAACACATCTGACCCAAAAGGAAACTCAGCCATTAAAAGTCAAAGAATGAAAAACAGTATTCCATGCAACAGGAACCCAGAAAAAAGCAGGGGGTAACTATTCTATTTTCAGACAATGTGAACTTCAAACCTAAAATGATTAAAAGAGACAAAAAAGGTCACTACATACTTGTAAGCAGAAAAATTCAAGAGGAAGAACTAACAATTATAAATATATATGACCCAAGTGCAGGAGCACCCAACTCTATAAGACAGATAGTAAAGGACATGAAAAACCACATACACAAAAACAC
The DNA here is from genome assembly GCA_004027295.1 of Dolichotis patagonum. Taxonomy (NCBI): domain Eukaryota; kingdom Metazoa; phylum Chordata; class Mammalia; order Rodentia; family Caviidae; genus Dolichotis; species Dolichotis patagonum. Next base: position 22,114 of record PVJX010019656.1, on the reverse strand, counting down.
AATTATTACAGGGGACCTTAACAGCCCACTGTCACAAAGAGATAGATCAACTAGACAAAAAGTAGCAAACAAGTAATAGAACTGAACCTGTGAGCAACTGGACTTAGTGGATGTTTACAGAGTGTTCCACCCAACCACAACAGAATACATACTCTTCTAAGCTGTACATGGGACATTTTCTAAAATAGACCATATATTATCCCATAAAACATTCTTAAGTAAATGCAAGGGCATTGAAGTTATCCCATGCATACTATCTGACCATAATGCACTGAAATTTCAGATGAATGGCAAAAGAAATTGCTAAACCTGCATGCATACATGGAAATAAAACAACAAACTTTTAAACAAGCCTTGAGCTACAGATGAAACTAAGGAATAAATAAAGCAATACCTACAATTGAATGAAAATGCAGAAACAACCTATTGCAATCTGTGGGATACAATGAAAGCAGTCTTAAGAGGGAAATATATAGCAATAAATAGTCATATCAAGAAAATAGAACGAGCACAAATAAACAACCTAATGCTTCATCTCAAGCTTCTAGAAAAAGAAGAGCAAGTTAAACTGAAGCCCATAAAAGAAAGGAAATAGTAAATACTAGAGCAGAAATCAATGCAATCGAAACTAAAAAAACAATACAAAGAATTAATGAATTAAAAAGCTGGTTTTGTGAGAGAATAAACAAAATTGACAAAACTCTAGCTACCCTTATAAAGCAAAAGAAAGAAAAAACACAAATTCATGCAAAAAGGACTGAAAAGGGGGAAATTACTACAGATCTCATGGAAATTAAAAAGATCATGAACACCTACTGTAAGACTATATACTCACATAGAGAGGAAAACACAGAAGAAGTGGACAGATTTCTAGAAACATATGAACTACTAAAGTTCAACCAAGAAGATTTAGCAATTTTGAATAACCCAGTATCAGCTACTGAAATTGAAAACATGATAAAAACTTACCAACAAAGAAAAGCCTGGGTCCTGATGGATTCACAGCTGAATTCTATAAGAAATTTCAAGAAGAGTTGATGCCAATATTCCTCAAACTTTTCAATGAAATTGAAAAGAAAGCAATCCTCCTTAATTCATTCCTGGAGGCATATACTACTCTTATACCAAAACCAGAGAAAGACCCAACCAAAAAGGAAAACTATAGGCCAATCTGACTAATGAACATAGATGCAAAGATTCTCAACAAAATACAAGCAAAGAGAATACAGCAAATCATCAAGATGATTATACATCATGACCAAGTGGGGTTCATTCCAGGAATGCAGGGATGGTTTAACATATGCAAATCAATAAATGTAATACACCACATCACCAGCGGAAAAACAGAAACCACATAGTCATCTCAATAGATGCAGAAAAAGGTTTTGAAAGATCCAACACATGTTCATGATAAAAACTCTTCAGAAACTCGGAATACATGGTGTCTACCTCAACCTTATAAAGGCCCTATGAGAAACCAACAGCTAATATTATACTAAAAGCACAAAAAACTGAAAGCTTTCACTTTAAAATCAGGAACAAGACAAGGATGTCCACTATCGCCACTCCTTTCAACATACTTCTGGAAACATTAGCAAGGGCAATCAGACAAGAGAGAGAAATAAAAGGAATAAAGATAGGAAAGGAAGAAGTTAAATTTCACTCTTTGCAGATAACATGATACTCTAGATAGAAGGCCCCAAAAACTCCATTAAAAACTGCTAGAGGTAATAAACAATTTCAGCAGTGTAGCTGGATACAAAGTCAACATGCAAAAATCAGTAGCATTACTGTACAGAAACAAGAAACTCAACCAGAGAGAAAGTATGGAAATATCACCCTTCACAATAATATCTTTAAAAAAAGAAATACTTAGGAATCCACCTAAGAATGTAAAATACCTATATGCTGAAAATGATACTATGCTAAAAAATGATATTGAAGAGAATATTAGAAAATGTAAGGATATTCCTTGATCTTGGCTAGGAAGATCCAACATTGTGAAAATGGCCATACTCCCAAAACTTATACAGATTTAATGCAATTCCAATCAAAATACCATCAACGTACCTCACAGAACTATAGAAAAAGCTCCTAAAATTCATTTGGAACCAGAACAAACCTAGAATAGCAAAGGCAATTGTGGACAATAAAGGCAAGTCAGGAGGCAGCTCAATTCCTAACTTGAAACTGTACAACAAAGCCACAGTGATAAAATCAGCATGGTACTGGCAAAGAAATAGACCTGAGGACCAATGGAATAGATTAGAAGATGCAAGGATATGTACAAAGACACTCATCCACCTGATATTTGACAAAGGGGCTAAACATGTTCACTGGAAGAAAGATAGCCTCTTTAATAAATGGTGTTGGAAAAATTGGCTCTTCACATGCCAAAGACTGAAACTAGATCCATGCCTATCACCATGCACAAAACTAAAGTCTAAATGGATCAAAGACCTAAACATTAAAACAGAAACACTAAATCTACTGTAAGATACAGTAGGTATAAATCTTGGAGACATAGGGGTAGGCAGAGAATTCATGAACAAAGTGCAAACTGCATGGGAAATGCTTCAGAGAATCAACAACTGGGATTTTATATTATTGAAACATTTCTGTACTTCAAAGAAAATACCAAAACAGTGAAAAGAAAACCCACAGAATGAGAAAGAATTTTAACCAGAAACCCCTCAGACAAAGGACTTATATCCAGAACTTATAAGGAATTGGAAAACATCAAGCCCCCAAATTCAAAGACCCTCTGCAAAAATGGGAATCTGAGATGAACACTCAGTTCTCAGATAAAGATATACAAATGGAAAATAAATACATGAAAAATGTTCACCATCATTGGTCATTTGAGAAATGCAAATTAAAACAACATTGAGTTTTCATCTCACTCCAGAAAGAATAGCTGCCATCAAGAAATCAATTGATAACAAATGTTGGCGAGGCTGTGGGGAAAAAGGAACACTGCTCCACTTGGTGGGAGTGTAGACTGGTGCAAACACTGTGAAAATCAGTATGGAGAATTCTCAGAAGACTAGCACTGGGAGCTCCATTTAACCCAGCTATTCCACTCGTGGGTATTTTCCCAGAAAAACTGAAAAGGTCATATCACAATGATATATGTACACCTACGTTCATAGCAGAACAATTTGTAATAGCTAAATCTTGGAAACAACCAAGATGCCCATCAACTGCAGAGTGGATGTAAAAGATGTGGTATTTTTATACAATGGAGTATTATTCAGCTGTGAAGAGAGATGATCTTGAGTCTTTCATAGGTAAATGGAGAAAACTTGAAACTATCCTCATTAGTGAAATAAATAAGAGTCATATTTATAAATATCACATTGTGTCTCTATTGTAAAAATAATAAGAACTGTAGGAGTAATAAAACCCAAAATGTATAATTGCTGCTGTAAAAAAGAGAGGAAAAGAGGGTACTGTGAAAATATAATTGCATGTATGTTTAAGTGTGTAAGACGAATGACCATATTACTGTTTTTGTTATATCATGGAGCAGAACTGTTAACTATATCATTGCTTGAATGTGTAATTTGTATGTTTTACATTTGTAACTTGAACCACCATTTCCAAGATGACAGTATGTAATTTATCAAGTAATAATTTCTTAGTATTTTTTGTTCTTTTCTTTTTATCCTTGGAATTTTGTATTGATGCTACCTTTTTTTTCTATTTTGTTTGTTTTGTTTTGTTTTTAAATAAAATTATAATAAATAAAAATTAAATAAAATAAAGCCTAAGTAGGAGGATTGTGAGGGGAACAATTACAATCAGGATACAGAATTTGTAATATTATTTTATAATTGTCAACCAGAGTAAAACAGAAAGAAAAATGCAGGAAATCTGTCCTTAACACTAAAGACCAAGTATACTCAACCTAGGCCCTGGATCCCACAAAAATGTCATGCATGAGTCCAGATGAAGACGTAGGGCCCATGAAAATGCCTTCCAGGAGTCCAACTGGAGGTCTGGAGCCCCCAAGGACTCATGCCAGTCTGTTTTATGGATCTGCACTGGGAAGGCTCAAAGGTCAGTGGTCAAAGCTAGAAAGTCTATGCCAGTGGGATAAAGGAGCTGTAACAGTAGGTTGAGAATTCTACACTGGAACTAAGAAGTCACACTCAAAATAAGGACCAGAGCTGTCCTGAAAATTACTGCAGCCATTCTCAGCAACAAGGAGGTTCTGAGCTCCTCTGACAATGACAGTAGTCTAGTACATGCCAGAAAGCCAGCGTGATGAGATTCTCCTGGAGTTCAAGCAGCACACATCTTCCCCTTTGGAGCCAGGAAGCCATGCTCAATGTAAGGACCAGAGCTCCCCCAAAGTGAACTACAGCCACCCTCACTAACAAGGTCCTGGGTTCTTCTAATGATAATGGCCGAATTCACATCGGGCAAGTTATTCATGATGAGCTCCTCCAGGAGAACCAATGGCTCAAAACAGCAGCACTTAGGAGAACCCACAACACCTCACTCCCCTTCTCCACCACTTTATTTATGCTGGCAACTTTCCTCAGGTGGGCCATCTACATTCAGCACCATTCTGATTTACATCAGCTGGTGTTAAGTTGACCACCAGGTTTTAATCCATAAACAGATTGCTATGAGTTTGAAGCCATCCTGGGATACATAGGGAGTTAGGAATAGCCAGAACTATATAGTGAGAGCACCCTTCCTACCAGCAGCAGCGCAACATGCACATTTTGGGCCCTGAATGCAGGGACTTGGTGAGCTATGCAATCAATGTCTAGAGGTTCCAAGAGGAGTATGAGGGACTGCCCCCAGAAAGAAGCAGCAAGGACTTCTAACAGATCCCCTGGGATGAGCTGGTGGTTCCCCCATCCAACTTCCCACTGCCTTCTCCCTGCCTGCTGTCCAACAAGAGATGTGAGGGATCATGCAGCAGAGCCTGTCAGTGGGCAATTTTGCCACCTGGCACTTGGTCAGGCTCTTCTCTGAACTCTTCATGGTTGAGAACCTCCGGTTGCAGTACAACCACTCTGGGGGCTTGTAACAACAAGCAGCTGGACCTGACTCAGCTGCAGCTCATCCAGCATTACATGGAAGCCATCTACCCAGTGGAGAAGATGGAGGAGGTGTGGCATTATGAATGTATCCCCAGTATCCACGAGTGGTGTCTCTGCCTCAACAGGAAAAAGTGTGACATCCTCAAGAAAGCCAAGAAGATGGAGAAGTGATGGGCCTGTGAGCTGCACAGACATTTGGGACCCCCAAAGCCTGAGGGGTAGGCACCCCTGGGGCTGAGCGGTGCTGTGGAGCACATGTGTGGCACCCAAAGGTAGGTACCTTATGTTCACTGGGAGTGGCTTCCTGCCTTTGCACATATAAACACCCAGCTAACCATGAGAAAGGAGCTTTGAATTTGATTTCACATCTTCATAACTTTCCTGTGTTCCCTGGTATGGCAGCTGGAGACCAGGGGAGGAAGGCTGAGCTAGCAGAAGGACTGGAGGAGAGGGGTCCTCTCCCCCTGACTGTAGCCTCCGCAGCCCTTGTGTTCAGAACACCCAGCAACACCTGTTCCTCTCTACATCTCCCATTTTATCTCCCCCCAACCATTTTTGTAATTAAACTGAAATCCTTTTTAAAAAGCAAAAATCATTGGGCTTTTGGGGGGCAATTTTACTTAGGAAACAAAAAAATCTTTTAAAGTAGGTGAGATGAAGTACTGTAAACTGAGTTAGGTGCTGGAATTTTTAAAGCTGATTTCAGATTTATGAATTTTGTAGAAGTACCATGTTAGTGCATGATGGGTAATCAGCACCGGGCAGCACAGAGACTGATTTCCTTATGTTATCTTTAACATCTGGTTCTGGAAGACTCCAGACGCCCCTGGGATGCGGGAGAGGGATGAGACAGCGTGGCCAGGTGGTGGTTGTGCTGACTGCTCTGCTGCTCCCATGGGGTGCCAAGTGGACTGTACATGACTCAGCGATGTGGGGCCATTGCCTGGGCAGCCTGGGGTGCCCCTCTGTAGATGAGAACACTGGATGATGACGATGATGATGATGATGATATGAATGTAGACATAAGTGGGCTTAGATATTCACAATGTCTTTGTGTGAGCTGTGTCTTTCCGTGCCTGTTCCTTCTCTGTACCTGGGTGCTGATTAGAAGGGCAGTCAAGTTTCCTTAGGGAACAGTGTGTGGGGGCATGTGGCTTCGTGTTTGATTGAGGGGGTGGGCCCCTTTGGGCTCACTGAGAACTGCTTGTTTTCTGTGTGGGTAGTGTGTGAAATCTGGGTTCTGAGTGCTGTAAGCTGATTCCCCAGACCTATGTTAGCTCCTCCCTCAGGAGGATATCCTTGTTCCTGGGGTAGGCAGTTGTGGGCTGGACCCTCCTGGGAATACCTGGTTTTGGAAGGATACAGGTCATCTCAGATGAGATTTACCTGTCCTTCCCAGGCCCAGTCAGAATTTTCTGCTCAGACTCCCTGGAAGGTTCTGGTATCCTGTCGCTAGCTCATCCCCTGGCTTTGACCTACACATCTCTTCCCTCCCCACTGACTTGGAAGGTGGGACTGCCCCAAGCCAGCAGCTTGCTCTCAGATACTCCACAACAAGCTATGTCCTGAAAGACAGTGTGTCACCCTGTATGGGGGCCTCATGCTTGAGGGGAAAGGAAACAGTTACCCGAGTTGACTGAATCTTGCCAGAGACACTAAAAACAACTGAATCAAAACTGGTAGTAATCAAACCCTTATGTAATATTACAGATTTAATAACTTAATGATTTAATATTTTGATATTCTAAAATGCAGAAATATAAATAATCTGTGAATTCCCTTCAAACGGCTATGAACATTAGTTCCTGTGACTTATGACAGAATTTTGCCTTCACCTAGTGAGCATTTTTGTAAAACACAGAACTTTGAGCAATCTAAAGTTGCTATTTTATGTCCTTACAGATTATTTCTGCAAAACTTCAAACCTGTATGTTTGAAATTGAGACATGCACAAGGACTTGATTACTCTGTGCCACACACCCACTCATGGAACCTATATAAGAAGCTTAAGTGAGAGGAGACCTACATGAATAACAAGTTCTTTTTGTGCCTAAATAAAAGGGACTGGAGCAGCCAGGAGGCTCACTTTGCCCCCCTCATTGAGGCCTTTCTCTTTGCCTTACGCTTCCTACTGTGCATGCATGCGTGCCTACCTACACACACACACACACACACACACACACAAACACGCACACACACACACACACACACACACGCACACACACACACACACACACACATGCACACACACACATCCTTATCCAAAGATGGCTTTGGCACTCTACCCTTGGCCTTGCTAGTTGAGGGGTATGGAATTTGTTCTGGTCTCTAGGATGCATCCAAGAGGATTTCAAGCCTGCTTTCTATTGTGGAATTGACCCTGCAACTTTAGAAGTATAATCACTTAATTTTAAAAAATTTCTTGCCTATTTACATTAGAGAAATCAACAGAGACTCAAATATCTCTTTACAAACTAGAGCATGTTGAAGTTTAGAAATTGCATTTTGGTGGTTTCCTTTACACATAGGACATCTTCCCACATCTGTGATCCCTTTAAGCAAAGAGGAGTGGCTGTACTTCAGGAGCAGTTTCCTGTCCCCTGGACTGTGTTCTTTCTATATGGTGCACTTACTTCACCATACAGAGGGCTCTATTGGGTGTGTTTTTTACATGAAGCAACAGAAGTACAAAAAGGCTTATTTTTTCATAATCCAACATGTTCCATAAAATCTGTTCCTTTTCTTCATCCAGATGTTTGTGTTTTGGGACCACATTTTTTCTCTTCTCTTTCTTTTGCCTTATACCCCAAGTACTAAAGAATTAGCACAGACACATTCTGAGGTTAAGTACATTAGTCACAGTAGGTGGTAGTGGTCATGGTTTTTGGTTAATAAGGTGTTAAAGAATGTACTAGGATAGACTTGATTGTACTATGTCCAAATCCCGCATCAGGTCTCATGTCCATGTCTACATGCTGACAAACATTCAACAGGGAATAAAGTGTCCATTGTTAGCAGTGCTAGCATGCCCTTCCCCTTTGGTCTTGACCCTGAACGTTTGTTTTCTTTTTTAGTTGGGGATGGGGCTGTCTTCAGCAGTCACTAACCAATCATGAGATCTGATCAGTAGCAATTGCTTTGAATGGTGAAAACGAAGGCCTGGCCCCACTATGGATGGCACAGCCTCACAGAGCTCTGCTTTGTGCCCAGTTGGCAGGAGCTATGTGACTCCTAGTGGGAGGCTGTGTGGCTATGTAGCTCCTTGGTTCTCAAGTGTAGGTGAGTGCCCTAGGCACCATCGCTGCTATTTGAAAACACTTTCCTTGCATTGAGTGTATCCAACCTTAAGATTTTTCTGACATCCTAGTAAAAGCAGACCCTACACAAAGTGGATATCAGAGTTAATACTGTGAGATGAGATAATGAGAATAGTTTTATTAAAGATAATAAATTGTCAAATACTATCTGAATTTTACCATTGATTTGAGTGTATCCTTAGAAAACTGAAAGTAAAGAAAACCCAGGACATTTTTACAAATTGTATGCTGTCTAGCAACTTTGTGTGAATTTTTATACAAGCACTGTTTTATTAGTTATATAAAATGTTATGAAAATAGAAAAAAAGATTATGAACCAGATCTTAAATGCATATATTTTATAATGTAGTAAATTTCTTAATCATATTTAGTAGTGTGGTACTATGAATAAACTCAGAAAAAAATAAAATTGTTGAATTATTTGTCAAAACTTACAAACTAAGCTCTGATGAAGCAAAGAGAGAAAGAGAGAGAGAGTTAGTTCTAACACAAACATTCATTAAATGGTAGAAATTCTACTAGTATGCAGTATGAAACTTTTGGAATACAAAGATTTACTTGTATCTCCAGACACATATAACTTTGTAAGGAAAAATATAACTCACAATTCTTTTGTTGGATATACACAGGGACTACATCCACAAAATATTAAAGAGGTATAAGCTTTTTTATGCATCTAAAGTAAACAGTAGAGCCCACGGTCCATTGCTGACATAATGCTGGGCCTTTGACCTTATGACTGAGCCTTCCCTCCATCTTGAAGACCATTCCAGGCCTCAATTTACACTTGAAATCCATCCAGGAGGCCCTGAAAGACCTGTTAGATCTCCAGTGACTCAGTGGCCCACAGGTCAATGAATGGGGTATGCATGATAGACAGCTATGACTCATGAAGAATGCCTAAAGCAGATGTAACATAGAAGCCAATGGTTGGTTCACATTATTACCCATAGGCTAGTCAGCCCTGGAAAAATACAGGACTGCCCAACTAACCCTACAGGAACAATCCAGGCATCTGCCCTACATCATATGGCTGGTGTTTGTGGCCATGTCAGCCACACAATAGGACCCTGACTAAGGTGCACATGATACAAAGGCAAGACCAGCATGACTGAAAAGATGAAATATGATCCAACAGGCAATAAGTTAGACAAAACAGCATTTTGCTTAGAGACAAAGACACAGAGAATACAACCATAAATGACAAGACAAGAAAGCAAAACCCTATCTCAGAACTCCAACCCACCCAGAACAATTACAGGAAGCGTTGACTAGAAAACATTGAAAGATGCACACCTGAAATTTCTGAAAGATACCAAGTGAAGTAAAGAAACAAATCCATGAGGCTATAGAGGAAATCAGATAAGAAACAATTTCTCAGTTGAAAAAATACCTGACATCCATTATGAAGGAATTGCTTAGCATAACTAGAGAAGTCTTACACACAGAAAAACACAGGAGCATAGAAAAATGATGCAAACTTTGAATGAATGATAGAATAAATAGAATGCATGATACAGATTCAAAAATATAATCAAGACATTAAAAATTCCACTGACAACTGGAAAAACCATTTGAATGCAACTGTAGACTCTCAGATTTTGAAGACAGGAATTTGGGATAGTGATGATAAAAAGAAAGATCACTTAAGAATGCAAAGGAGCCAAGAAATAACAATTCAACATCTCCAAAATGATACAATGAAAGATACAAAAATGGTAGGTGCCAATGAAAAAGCATTAGCAACACAAAGGACACTTGGAAAAAAAAACTATTTGCAGAAGTAACAGCAAAAAATTTCCCAAGCATGGAACAGATACTCACATACAGATAAGTGCGCATATTAGAAACCAAACAGCCACAACCAAAATAAATCTACACCCATACATAATACTCAAGATCCCAAAAATCAGTGCAAAAAATATCTTAAAAGCTATTAGAGAAAAGAAACAGAACACCTATAAAGGAAAGCTCATTATAAGCATCGCTGACTTTTCAAAAGAAACCCTGAAATAAAAAAGTGCTCAAAGTCAAATACTCCTTTCTTCTTTTTTAAGAAAATAACTTCCAAACCATACTGATGTACCCTGCGTACTATTTTTCCAACTTGAGGAAGAAATAAGATACTTCCATTACAAAGAACATCTAAAGAAATTCATGGCCACAAACCATATACAAAATGAGTAACAATGATAAAGAAAGTCAAATGGTGCACTAGATAAAAGTGAATATCTTGGAAAAAAATTAAATACAAATATATGGATTCATTACAGATTTTATAGGAGGAAAAAGGTTTTTCCCAGTGAGTCTAAAAGTGAAAGAGTACTTCTTACAAGAGTTAGCAACTTTCAGACTATTACAAAAAGAAATGAGTCCATTGCAAAATGAAGTAAATCTCATATTATAATATAACATGCAACTAAACAAAATGGTAAAGCCTTGCACCAGAAACATTATGCATTTTAAGAGAAACACATTTTTTCACTTAAAAATGTTTCTTTCTGTCAGAAAGTGTTTTATCTCTGAATGCATGGAGAGAACTTCTCTCTGATCTGAACAAAATAATGTAATACTTAGGAGCAAAGATGCAGCCCAGCAGCCCTGCACTAGAGTCCAAGATGTAAAAGACCTCTAAGGCCACCATCACCTTCCCCTTGCTGCTGTGGTACAGAGGGAGGAAAGTAACTCACATGCTGAAGAACACCAGCATGCTCAATGTCATGAAATTCACTTCACTGAATGTGTCACACAGGTTCCTGGCCAGGAAAGCCACAGTGAAGCTGAGCATGGGAAGGGATCCTAGGTATCCCAGGACACAGTAGAAGGCAGTGAGGGAGCCCTTGTTGCACATGATGATGTGGCCATGTTCAGAGTGTGTGTCTGCATCAATGTAGGGTAGATTTGTCCCCATCCAAACTCCATAGAGCGTGAGTTGGATAAGGGAGCAGATGGGGATAATGTAGTTTGGTGCCCCTGATATGAGAAGCTGCCTCATCCTTCTAATTAGAGTAGTGACATTAAAGGCCAATGGTATAGTATGGTTTTTGCCAAGACGTGGAAATATCCATAGTGAACACAACTGCAAATGTGATCTTCTGGAGGATGCAGGTTGCTGTGTTGGGATGACCAATGAAGAGTAAGGAGCAGAGGAAACAGAAAGTGAGGGAGATGAGCAGAGTGTAACTGAGAGATCGGTTGTTGGCTTTGACAATGGAAGTGTCTTGATCCTTCACAAAAAGCCCAAGACAGAGGCTGTGATGGCAATGAGATGCAGGACTGTGCCAGCCAGAGCCTTCTCCAAAGGATCTTCATAAGCCAGAAAAGTCACAGCTTTTTAGAGACAATGACTTCTTTGACTGTTGGCATAGTGATGATCTGGACATTTCACATGCTGCTTCATATCTAGCAAAAAATGCAAATTTTCTCAGTGCAGTTTCAGTAGTTCCCCATTAGTCAGAGCCTCTGCGCAAAACAGTACACTGGACTAGTTGAGCCTCACTATTCTCTTATGCAGTTATTTCCCCAGTAGTTTCAAATCAGTATTGTTTTTCTTCTTTACACTGCACTAAAGAGTGCTAATATTTATTTTTCATTTTCATGGCTTTTTCTTGAGAAAATGGTTCAATCTTCATGAAATGTTTAAGATACACCTGTCTAAATTAAATCTATGCAAGCAATGACTACATTTTTCTAAGCTCCAGGGAAATAAATATATCTTTTTGGCACTGTATGAATATAAATTTATCTGAATATTTTCAGGTTGTACCACAAAGTATAGTGGAATATTGATTGCAATATGATGGAATATCAGTATGACAGTCTACTGTGTGAATATCTTAGAATTATTGAAACTTCTGACCCAGAAACAATATTTATCTAACAACTCATATCAGTTTTACTGTTCTTAATGTTTTCCTGCTATGTATATATTGATAGAAACTTCTGAACACTGCAAAATATTTTCTAAATATTACATAGTTTATGATAAAGTAAAATCCTGTTTTAAAGACAATAAAACAAAAGAGGGCAGAACAAAGCATATCAGAACAGAACAAAATAAGCAACACAGCACTTTAAAATAAGACAACTGGACATTAATAGTAGCTATCAAAATATCACCTTCTCTGCTAAAGTTGAGCATAGTTTCAAATATAATAATATCAAACATACCAAAATAGTATAAAATCATTCAAAAGAATAAAAGAATTACAGGATATTTTGAATCAAATAACAGAATCATCAATGGCTACTATAATATCTCATTTTCAATAAAAAAGTGTGTATCCTATCACATATATTAAAATCCCAATAAGACACAATTTGAGAGAACCAATAGCAATAGCAGAGTAGAAGCATGGTATGACTTCTAAGCAAGATGATATTAAATTAGCAATGGCTTCCATAATGTTTTGTTTTCTTCAAAACAGCTGTTTATACCATCACACATAATAAAGTCAAACAAAACAGATTAAAAGCATTCCAACTGATGAATCAAAACTTTGAAAGGCTTCAAAGCAATGAAATGGGAGAATATGATTACCATAAAATCTTATATATGCTTAACAACTCTCATACTAGGTATTTACTACATGAGACAATATGGTATTTGCACATATGAGTTTGGTTTATTTCCCTTATGAGTATGGTCTCAACTTGAATCCATTTATTTATAAATATATCAATGTGATCATTCTGTATAGCTGAGTACTACTTCATTGTATAAAAATGCCACAACTTTTTTATCCATTCCTCAGTTGATGGGCACTTAGATTGTTTCCAAGATATGTATATTACAAATTGTGCTGCTATCAACATGGATGCACATGTATCACTGTGGTGTTGTTTTCAGATCTTCTGGGAATATGCCTCAAAGTGAAATAGCTGGGTCAAATGGGATCTCCAGACTCAGCTTTTTGAGTAATCTCTAGTGTGACCTCCACAATGGTTGCACCAGTCTACACTCGCACAAACAGTGCAGAAGAGTTCCTTTTTCCCCCACAGCCTCTCCAGCATTTGTTGTTGGTAGATTTTTTTTATCCTGGCCATTCTTTCTGGGGTGAGATGGAATCTCAGTGTGGTATTAATTTGCATTTCTCTCATGACTAATGATGATGAACATTTTTTCATGTATTTATTTGCCATATTTATTTCTTCATCTGAGAACTGTGTATTCATCTCAGAGGCCCATTTTTGGATTGGGTCTTTGAATTTGGAGGGTCTGATTTTTTTTAATTCTTTGTAAGTTCTAGACAGAAGTCCTTTGTCTGAGGGACTGTCTATTAAGATTTTTTCCCTATTTGTGGGTTTTATTTTCACTCTGCTGGAAATCTCATTAGACATGCAGAAACTCTTTAATAAGATATGGTCCAATTTATTTATTCTGGGAAATATTTCCTGTGTGGCTTGTTTATGAATTCTCTACCAACCACTGTATCTTTGAGATTTTTACCTACTTTGTCTTCCAACAGATTTCATGTTTCTGTTTTAATATTTAGATCTTGATCCATTTAGATTTTACTTTAGTACATGGTGATTGGCATGGGTCTAGTTTTAGTCTTCTGCATGTGGCTAGCCAATTTTTCCAGCACCATTTGTTAAAGAGACTGTTGTTATTCCAGCAAGCATGTTTGGCACCTTTATTAAAGATAAGGTGGTTGAGTGAGTTTGTGGTTGTGGTTGTATCTTCCAATCTATTCCATTGATCTTCAGGTCTGTTTTTATTTCAGTACCATGTTGATTTTATTACTGTAGCTTTGTGGTATAATTTCAAGTCAGGGATTGTGATGCCTCCTGCCTTGACTTTGTTGCTTAGAATTGCCTTTGCTATTCTAGGTCTCTTCTGGTTCCCAATGAAATTTAGGATTAATTTCTCTAGATCTATGAGGTATATTGATGGTATTTTGATTTGGGTTGCATTGAATCTGTATAGTAATTTTGGGAGAATGGACATTTTTACAATATGTGTACTTCCTATCCATAGACAAGGGATGTCTTTCAATTTTCTGAGGTTCTCTTCAATTTCCTTTTTCAGGAAAAATCTGTTCTTTGAATAGATCTTTTATTTCTTTGGTGCGATTAATTCCTAAGTATTTCATTTATTTGGATGCTAGTGTGAGGGGTGTGAATTCTTTTATTTCTCTCTCAGTGTTTTTGCTGTTAGTGTATAGGAATGCTATTGATTTTTTAGTATTGATTTTGTATCCAGCTACATTGCTGAATTTATTTATTATATCTTGGAGTTTTTCAATGGAGTTTTGAGGGTCTTCTACGTAAAGTATCATGTCATCTGCAAATAATGATAATTTGACTTCCTCTTCTCCTATCTTTACTCCTTTTATTTTTCTCTCTCATCTAATTGCTCTGGCTTGTATTTCCAGTACTACGTTGAATAGGAGTGGTGATAATGGACATCCTTGTCTTGTGCCTGATTTTAAGGTAAAGGCTCTCAGTTTTTGGGCATTTAATATGATTCTGGCTATTCATTTGTCATAGATGGCCTTTATCATATTGAGGTAAAGACCATCTATTCCCATTCTCTGTAAGGTTCTTATCATGAATGAGTGTTGGACCTTAACAAAAGCTTATTCTGCATCTACACAGAGGATCATGTGGTTCTTACATTGTCTCTATTGATATGATGGATTACATTTATTGATTTATGTATGTTTAACCATCCCTGCTTTCCTGCGATGAATCCCACTTGGTCAGGGTGTATAATCTTCTTGATGATTTGCTGCATCCTGTTTGCCAATATTTTATTGAGAATTTTTGCATCTATGTTCATTAGGGAGATTGGCCTATAGTTCTCTTTTTTAGTTGGGTTTCCTCAGGTTTTGGTACTGGAGTAATATTTCCTTCCAGGAATGACTTAGGAAGAATTGCTCCCCTTTTAATTTCATTGAAGAGTTTGAGGAGTGTTGGAATTAAGTCTTCTTTTTATTTCTTGTAGAATTCCACAGTGCATTTGTCTGGACCTGGGCACTTCTTTGTTGGTAAGGACTTAATTACATTTTCAATGTCATTAATAGAAATTGGGTTATTCAGCAGTTTTACATCATCCTGATCCAGCATTGGTAGTTCATATGTATCTAGGGATCTGTCTATTTCTTCAGTGTTATTGAAACTATGAGAGTAGAGGTTTTCAAAATAGGTGATGATGATCTTCTGTATTTCCACCGAGTCTGTAGTAATTTCAACTTTTTCATTCCTTATTGCATGAATTTGAGTTTTTTGTTACCTTTTTAAAATAAGGTTGGTTAGAGGCTTATCAATTTTATTCATTCTTTCAAAGAACCAATTCTTTGTTTCATTGATTCTTTGAATTGTTTTCTTAGAATCTATTGCATTAATTTCTGCTCTGATCTTTAGAATTTCCTCCCTTCTTTTTGACTTGACTTGCTCTTATTTTTCTAGATGTTTGAGTTGTAGCATCAGGTTGTTTATTTGTATTTGTTCTCTCTTCCTGATGTGGGAACTCAGTGCAATAAATTTTCCTCTGAGGACTGTTTCATTGCATCCCACAAATTCCAGTAAGTTGTGTTTGTATTTTCGTTTGCTTCTAGGTATTGTTTAATTTTTTCTTTAATTTTCTCCATGACCCACTGATTGCTCAAGTGTGTATTACTCAGTTTCCATGTGTTTGTGACATTTTTGCAGTTGCTTTTATCATTAATTTCTAATTTCATGGCACTATGAACTAATAACATGCATGGGATAATTTCAATTCTTTTTCATATACTTAAATATGTTCTGTGGGCTAGTATATGGTCTTATTTAGAGAATGTCCCATGTACTGCTGAGAAGAATGTATATTCTGTTCTTGTTGGATGGAAAACTCTATATAAGTATATCAAGTCCATTTGTTCACAGGTGTGAATCACAGCTATGATTAAGTTCTGTTATTTTTTTGCTGAGATTCTTTCTAGTTGATCTGTCCCTTTGTGGCAATGGCATGTTAAAATCTCCTGTTATGATTGTGCTATTGCTTATTAGATTTTTCATTTCTGTTAATATTTGCTTTTTATAGCTGGGTGTTCTGGAATTTGGTGCATATATATTTAAGATTGTTATGTCTTGCTCTTGCAGTTTTCCACTAACTAGAATGTAGTGACCCTCTTTATCTCTTTGGATCATTGTTGGTTTCAAGTTCGCATTGTCTCCAAACAAGATAGCTACTCCCATTTTTTTTTTTTTTGGTTTCCTGTTGCATGAAGTATTGTTTTCCATCCTTTGACTTTCAGTCTATGGGTTTCCTTTTGGGTTTCTTGTAGATAGCATATGGTTGGATTTTGTTTCTTGTTCCATTCTCCCAGTCTGTTTCTTTTGATTGGTGAGTTGAGGCCATTTACATTAATAGTTAAAGCTGTTGTATACTGGTTTATTGTTGACATGTCATCTTTCTGATGTTGTATCTTTAGCTTTCCATTCTGTTTGTCTGCCTTGCTTGTTTATTTTGTTGTATTTGTATCTAGAATATCTTTCAGTATTCTTTGTAGGGTGGGTTTGGTGGTCATGAAGTTTTTCAGCTGTTCTTTGTCATGGAAGTCTCTTATTTCTCCATCCACTTTGAAGCACAGTTTTGCAGGGTACATCAGTCGGTTGGAAGCAGTTTTCCTTTAGGATCTGAAATACTTCACTCCATGATCTTCTTGACTTCATTGTTTGTGTTGAGAAGTCTGCTGTGATTCTGATAGGTTTTCCTTTATAAGTGATCTGTCTTTTCTATCTAACAGCTTTTAGTATCTTATTGTGGATTTCTGGGATGTTGATTATTATGTGTCTAGGTGTAGTTTTATTTTTGTTATGGCTCTTTGGAATTCTATAGGCTTCACTAATCCAAATGCCAGTTTCCATTCTCATGTTTGAGAAGTTTTCAGCTACTACTTCTGTAAACAGCCTCTTGATATCATTTGGGCTGTTTCCTTCTTTTTCATTTATCCCTATTAATCTTATGTTATTTTTCTTTGCATCATCTTGCAACTGTTGAATTGTGATTTCCTGATTCCTTGTTATTTTTAAAAGATTTTGCCTTTCCTCTTCATTAGCTGTGATCTTATCTTCATGGTCTGACATTCTATCTTCACTTACATTGAGACATTTTTGACAGCTTTCAATAGAATTTTTGATTTCCTGTATATATCTCTGTATCTGCTTTTTGAATTCTGTTTGTTTCTTATAGAGTTCATTCAGGGATTCTATATATTTGCTTTGTTCCTCTAATTTTTTAGCTATGTTTTCACTAGATGTGTTCACTATTTCTTTCACTGTTTTTATCATTTCACTGCTTTTACCAATTTTATCATTTATCCTTTTACCTGAGCAATTATTTCTGATTTGAATTTCTCCATAGCTTCCCCTAATTGCCTCTTTATTTCAGTTGATATCATTTCAGTCATTCCAGATGTATGGCTTCTATTTTCTTCTATGTACATGGCTCCTAGTCTTTCTTGGGGTGGGCTGGAGATTTGAACCGGCCTTTTAATCTTTCCTTTTGTCATTTTTCTTTATTTCCTTGGTTTGAGTGGTGTTCCAAAGCTTCCTCTGGGTGTGTTTTGAATCACATCCTGCACCCTTAGCTCGTGGAGCAGTCTCAACTCCCCTGCAGGCACTTGGCTTCCTAAATTGAGAGGAGGAAGCTTGGCAAGGAGAACTGAGGCTGGTGGAACCCCCAGGGCACAATCACCTGTACTAAGTGTATGGATATGAGCTCAACCATTGGCAGTGCTGGTCTTAAGCTCTCTCAGGCCAGCCCAAATGAGCCCAGAGTCCTTGTGCATGGTCTCCACCTCCTAAACTGAAAAAAGGCTGCTGGACATGTTGGACTGAGGCCCTGCAATCTGTTGGGCCCAGTCCAGCATCCCCACTAGCTTCCAAGAAACTCAAACACCGGAAGCGTAGGTCTCCAAATCTCCCTGGGGCACTGGGACTCACCTTGGGCAATCCCCACTTCCCTGTTGACTCTTGACTACCTTAATTGAGAGGCAGAAGCTGGACATGGAGACCTGGGGCTGGCAGATCCCCTGGGGCACAATCCCCTGTCCTAGGTGGGAGGATACAAACTCAACCACTGGAAGTTCTGGTCTTAAGTTCCACCCAAGCCAGCCTAAATGAGCACAGAGTCCTCATGCATAGTCTCTGCCTCCTGAACTGAAAGAAGGCTGCTGGGCATGGTCGACTGAGTCCCTGAAATCTCCTGGGCCCAGTCTAGCATCCCCAGTAGCTCCCCAGAAACTCAAACGCTGGGAACATAGGTCTCCAAAAATAAATATCTTTTAAAATTGCAATTCTCAAGTGAGATGAGGAAGGAGTTGTTTGCATATTATACTGTTATTCAATCAACAATCAGTTCAATTATTACTTTACCTGTATTGTACAATTGCTCACTGCTATCATTAAAACATAGCACTGCAATGATTTTTCTTTCCAAATATGGGTTGATTTTATTTGTTTTCCTGACATTATTTATTGTCTGGCACCACCACAAGACCATGTGATAGAAGCCTGTGATTTGAGGCACTTCTGCCACATGTTTGCTTATAACATTGATTCTGTCAACATTTTTGTGATAGTGACAAAGTTTCATCTAATTCATAACTTTTTAAAATTTCTTGTAATTTACTTATAAGTTGTAGATAACCATTTATATATACTTCTAGAGCACTCAGATATACAAAACAAGTATTAACAGAAGTGAAAAATCAAATAAGCAATAGCACAATTATAACAGGAAACTTTAACATGCCATTGACACAAAGAGACAGATCAACTAGACAGAAAATCAACAAAGAAATAATAGAACTGAATCACACCTGTGAACAAATGGACATGATAGACGTATACAGAGTGCTCCATCCAACAACATCAGAATATACATTCTTCTTAGAAGTACATGGAACATTCTCTAAAATAGACCATATCCTAACCCTCAGAACATATTTATGTAAATGCAAAAGAATAGACATTATCCTATGCATGTTATTGGATCATAGAACCATGAAACTAGAAATTACTGACAAAAGAAACTGCAAAAGTCCCACAAACACAATGAAATTGAATAATACACTCTGCACAATCAGTGGATCACAGAGGAAAATAAAGAAGAAATTAAACAATATCTACAAGCAAACAAAAATACAAATTCAACATACCAGAATTTGTAGGATGCAATGAAAGCAGTCCTCAGAAGAAAATTTATTGGACTGAGTTTCCACATCAGGAAAACAGAAAGAACACAAATAAACAGCCTGATGCTGCACGCCACACATCTACAAAAATAAGAGCAAGTAAAGCTCAAAGCCAAAAGAAAGAAGGAAATTCTAAAGATCAGAGCAGAAATTAATGCAATATAGACTAAGAAAACAGTACAAAGAATCAATGAATCAAAGAGTTAGTTCTTGGAAAGAATAAATAAAACTGACAAGCTCCTAGCCGACCATATTAAAAAAAAGAAAATAAAAAACTCAAATTCACACAATAAGAAATGAAAATGGTGAAATCATTACAGACTCTGTGGAAATATAGAAGATCATCAACACCTATTTTGGAAACTTCTCCTCTCATAGGTACAACAACACACAACAAATGGACAGATTCCTAGAAACATATGAACTTCCAAATCTGGGTCAGGAAAATGTAAAACTGCTGAATAACCTAATTTCTATTAATGAAATTGAAAACGTAATTAAGTCCTTACCTACACAGAAGAGCCCAGACCCAGAAGGCTTCACTGAAGAATTCTACAAGAAATTCAAAGAGGACTTAATTCCAACACTCCTCAAACTCTTCAATGAAATTGAAAGGGAAGCAATTCTTCACAAGTCATTCCTGGAAGCAAATATTACTCTGGTATCAAAACCTGAGAAACAGCCAACTAAAAAAGAGAACTATAGGCCAATCTCTCTAATGAACATAGATGCAAAAATTCTCAATAAAATATTGGCAAACAGGATGCAGCAAATCATCAAGAGGATTATACACCCTGACCACTTGGGATTCATCCCAGGGATGCAGGGATGGTTCTATATACAAAAATCAATAAATGTATACCACCATATCAATGGAGCCAAAAATAAAAATCACATTATCATTTCTATAGATTCAGAAAAAGCTTTTGATAAGGGCCAACACTCATTTATGATAAGAAGCTGACAGAGAATTGGAATAGGTGGTCTTTAACTCAGTATGATAAAAGCCATCTAGGACAAACCAAGAGCCAGCATCATATGTAATGAGCAAAAACTGAAAGCCTTTATGTTAAAATGAGGCACAAACAAGAACGTCCCCTATTAACCCTCCTATTCAACATAGTACTGGAAATACTAGCCAGAGCAATTAGACAAGAGAGAGAAATAAAAGGAGTAAAGATAGGAAAAGAGGAAGTTAAATTATCATTATTTGCAGGTGATATGATACTTCATATAGACGACCTCCAAAACTCCATTGAAACACTGCTAGATGTAATAAATAAATTCAGCAATGTAGCTGGATAGAAACTGAATACTCAAAAAAATAGCATTCCATCTCACCCCAGAAAAAATGGCCAGGATAAAAAAAAAACTACCAGCAACAAATGTTGGAGAGGCTACTGGGAAAAAGGAACTCTTCTGCACTGTTGGTAGGAGTGCAGAATGGTGCAACCACTGTGGAGGTCAGTCTGAAGATTTCTCAAAAATCTGGTATTAGAAGTCCCATTTGACCCTTGTATTCCACTTCTAGGTGTATACCCACAGGAACTGAAGACATCACACAACAGTGATATATGTGCACCCTTGTTTATAGCAGCACAATTTGTAATAACCATATCTTGGAAACAACCTAAGTACACAGTAACTGAAAAATGGATAAAAAAGTTATGCTATTTTTATACAATGGTGTATTACTCAAATACAAAGAGTGATCACATTGAGATATTTATAAATAAATGGACACAACTTAAGGCCATACTCATAGGTGAAATAAATCAAACTCACATGTATAAATACTGTATAGTCTCTCTAGCATAAGAAATGAGAACAATAGAGAGCCTTCAGCCTTCTGTTGCAGACCCATCAGCCTGCTGGTGTGGACTTGCATGAGACACTAAGGTGAACTCCAGACCTTGGATTGAATCCTTCAGCCTCCAGTGTGTAGACGTCCTCTGAACACTTGCTCATCCGACTCTGACTGACCATCAGAACCAGGAGCCCACAGAGGGGAGTTAGGACCCTGTGAGGAAGCAAAGAGCCTGTGGGGGAGCCACTGCCCCTCCAGGAAATGAGGGTGTAACAAGTAATTCACCACATAAGCAGAGAAAGCTTTGGAACACTGCTCAAAGTAAGGCAATATAGAAAAATGACAAAAGGAAAGACCAAAAGGAAGGCTCAAAGCCCTAGCCCTCCCCAAGAAAGCTTAGAAGCTGTGTACATAGAAGAAAAAAGAAGCCATACACCTGAAATGTCTGAAATGATATCAAATGAAATAAATATGCAAATAGGGAAAGCTATGGCGAAATTCAAACCAGAAATACTTGCCCAGGTAAAAGAAGAATTGATAAAAACAGAGAAAGAAATAGTGAACACATCTAGTGAAAACACAGCTAAAAAATTAGAGGAACAAAGCAAACAGATAGAATCCCTCAAAGAACAATATAAGAAACAAACAGAATGCATAAAGCAGATTCAAAGAGATATACAGGAAATGAAAAATTCTATTGAAAGCTGTAAAAACTGCCTCAATGAAAGTGAAGACAGAATTTCAGAC
>PVJX010019655.1:0-34550 GCA_004027295.1 Dolichotis patagonum | reverse complement strand
ATAATTGCATGTATATTTGAGTGGGTAAGATGGATGACCATATTGCTGTTTTTGTCAGATCGTGGAGCAGAACTGTTAACAGTCTCACTGTTTGAATGTCTACTTTACATGTTTTAACTTTGTAATTTGAACAACTATTTCCAAGAAGTCAGTATGTAATTTGTCAAGTAATAATTTCTTAGGTTTTTTTTTTGTTGTTGTTCTTTTCCTTTTTTCCTTGGAATACTGTATTGTCACTACCCTTCATTCTGTTTTGTTTTGTTTTGTTTTTTTCTCTTTAAATAAAATTATAAAAAAAAAAGAAATTTCTTCTACCAGATTAGTCAGTCTGCCACCTTAACCTTAGGCTCAAGCAAAGTCTCTGGAAATGAGCAAAATGCAGAAAACTTTCTTCCAAGCCATAACATACGTCAACTGGAGTCCAACAACCATTGCAGTCCTTCCCAGCAAAAACCTCCCAAACCTGGTCAGTACCAGCAGAATTTCTATCAGCCTTCTGGTCTTCTGAGCACTGACCAGAATCTCCCATGCAGAACAGTCTAAGGTGTTCCAGAGCCACTCTTTCAGGTGACATCTCCGAACCTTTCCAAACACTTTCACCAAGCCATTCCCAAAGGGTCTTGAACCACATAGTTAGGTATAGTCACAGCAATGACCCCACTCTGGTACCAAATTCTGTCTTGGTTACTTTTCTCTCATTGTTAAAACAAAATACCAGACACCCAAAATGAAGGGAGAAAAGGTTTATTTAGCTTACAGTTTTTAGAGGTTTCAGTCCATACTCAGCTGGCTCCAAGACAGGGTGCCATGGCTAAGTCGCAGCTGTTCATGTTGGTCACAAGCAACAAGAGTGAAAAAGGCAAAAAGGGAGGAGCATCCTCTTTCCCTCCCTTATACTGTATGCTGGCACCTGCCCCTGGGTGGCCGCGGCACTCACACTAACAAACTCAGTGCTAGACAGCAAACCAATCACAAATGCTAGATTCAGCTACCTCCATGACTGCATGAGGCTTTGGGGAGACATTTAAACAAACCACAACACTTCTTCAATGGCTTCTGCCCTTGAGAGGATTGATGGTGCCCTCCCTCTGCTGCTCAGCCCCCTTCACTTAAGCTCCTCTTTTGCCTCTCTGGATCTCCAACCACAGCCTTGCAGCTCACTCTACTCCACTGAGCACAGTTGTGACAGTTCCTGCTGGTGAAATCCAAGTGCATTTCTGGCATCTTCAGGGCTCTTGCCCCCCCCACTCCTCTTCCTCCTCCTTACTTTTCCTTCAGTACTGGGTATTAAACCCAGGCCTTCTCCCTGAACTACATCCCAACTTTAAAAAAAATTTTTTTTAAGTCTTCCAGGAAGATGGTGGAGAGATAAGCACCAAAAAATCAACCTTCCCATGATTTGGAATCTAAACACTTGAAAATAACTATTTAGGGAAGAAAAGAAGGAGGAGAGCCAGGTGTGTGGTGCACATCTGTGGTCCCAGCACTCTGGAGGTGGAGGCGGGAGGATTGTCATGAGTCCCAGGCCAGTCTGAGCTACATAGTGAGTTGAAGGCCACCCTGTATTGCATAGTGAGACCCCATCTCAAATAAATGAAAGCATGAATGAATGGAAGAAGGGAGGGAGATGGATCCCTGGGACCCAGGAAGGAGCCAAAGGAAAAACTGGAGTCCACAGAGAAAGTAAAGAGACAAACCTCCAAGCAAAAAAGGAAGAGATGATCTGTACTTTCTCCTCAGCTCCTGGCTTATGGTGTGAGAAAGGAAGACAGAATCTACAGATGCAGTGAAAGCAGGTGACTCCAGAGGGCTCCAGGGAGAAGCACCCCAGTGGAACTGAGTAATAGATGCTGTGTATGACAACAGCTGATGAATGACTCCAGTCCAAGCAAGCAACTGCTGTGTGCTCTGGAGAGTGTGCTTGGTTGGGCGCCATTTTAGGAAGGGGTCAATTGAACCTGGGACTTGGAGCAAGTGGGGTTGGCTTCATCTCAGGGCTCCCAGTGTCAAAATCCCATAGTAACTGGGTCATCCCAGGGACATTCACATGAGACGCCCAGGGTCAGGAAGCCATGGTCAGGCTGGCAGTAGACACCTACTGTGTTATAAGATACATGACTCAGGCACCAGCCCATGACAGAGGCCAGGTCAGCCTGAACTTCCGTGGATTTGAAAGTACCCTAAGAGGTCCCTGTCCTATTCCCACTACAGGCTTGCTGGGGTTATCTAGCACAGATCTGAGCTCTATCTGCAGCATTTGTCTATCAGCAAGAGCAGAGTCATGCCCTGAATTGGAAACTGCTACAAATTGTAGACCTCAAAAGATAACTACCGGCTTGAAATCATGGAGAAAAAAATTTTTGTCCCTTTGGTTTTTGGATTTTAGAGAGAGAGAGAGAGAGAGAGAGAGCGCGAGAGAGCATTGTTTTTAGTTGTTTTGTTTCATTCTTATTTTTGTTCTTTCTTTCCTTCTTCACCAGTTTTCTGAGACTTGGGTAATCTTTCCTTTGTCCTTCAGCCTTGCTTCTAATCTTTTTCACTTCTTTTATTTCTCTATTTTTTCCTCTTATCTCTTTAAAATTTTCTCCCCCTATGGTAAAATCACTCTACTGAGTAGCTATTTACTGTATATAATTTTCTGATTTGCCTTAGTTTTTCTTATTGTTATGGTTGATACACTGTGTCAACTTGAAAGGTTTAGAAGTTTAACTAAGAGACTCAGCAGAGAGCCAGGATCCTTACTTTGTAAACATAGTTAGTCTGTGCAAGAGATTTTGTGAGTTCTACACCCTCCTGGGGAGGGGGTGAGAATGTGTAGAATATAAGGGAAGAAAAGAGGCTTGCTCCCCCCATTTTGTTGTTGTTTTGCTGTCTTCTGCCACTTGGAAGTGTTGCTCCTGTGCCATGCCACCCTACCTTGGAACCAGCTGATTATGGACTGAAACCTCCACAAACTGTGAGCTAAATAAACCTTTCCTACCTTAATTTTGGGTGTTGAGTATTTTGTCTTAGAAGCAAGAGAAAAGTAACTAAGATATTTATATAATCATAAATCTGGCATTAAGTTGCTAGTTTTCACAGTCTGGTATGTTCCAGTCTGTGCTTGATGCAATTGTTATTACTGACACAGTTGTTGGACTCAATTGATTTTCCTCGTATGCCAATACCCAGAGGGTCCAGGGGTATAAACAAAATTATAGGCCAGTACCAAAAAACTGGGTACTAGGCCAAACAGGCAGCAAACTTTTGTCCCTAATAAATTAAAGGAGTAGGTCCCTCAGACAGACTTCAAAGCCTAAATCCAGGTATACTCAGAACACGTCTCTGAAAAGTAATGATTTCCTAAAGAAGTCTTGATAACAGTAATAAAGTTACCTACCATACACAGTTTGCAAGCCTCAGTGCAGAAAACTAATAAACAAAAAAATAGAAAATGAGAAAACACAGGAGCAATATGTAACCTATAAACCCCAATTGGCTTATGGCAAATCAAGGGGGCATTGAGGTAGAATAATTCAAAAGCCACCCAGATAAATTTTATAAAATGGTAGCAGTGGAAGTAATAAAAAGGATTAATAAATCTCTTGACAAAATCAAGACAGAGATAATTAAAGAAATGATGACCATAGTGAAGGAAATGATTAGTGAATCTAGAGTAGATACAGATTAAAAAATAGATGAGCTTAGGAAAGACATGGAAACCATGAATGCCTAACATAGAAAAGGACTGGATTCCATGACACAGACTCAAATAGAAATCCAAGACATTAAAAATTCTACTGAAAGTATACACAGAAGTCAACTGATGTGGGCTGGGGATTTAGCTCAGCGGCATAAGTGCTTGCCTTGCAAGTGCGCAGTTGTGAGTTTCATCCCCAGTACCAAAAAAAAAAGTCAATTGATGTGAAGATAGACTCTCAGATCTGTAGGATAGGTTGTGGTTTCTAAGCATAGAAAAGAATTTGAGATACAGATAAGTGAGTGATAACCCCAGATAACTATGATTTAAAAAATCTACTCCAAGGCATATAATAGTCAAGATTCCAGAAATTACCACAAGAACAGAATATTAAAGGCTGTCAGAGAAAAGAAACAAATTGCCTATAAAGGAAAACTCATCAGAATCACGGCAGACTTCTCAACACAAACCCTTAAGTCAAGGAGAGCTTGGAGCAACATATTTCAAGCCCTAAAATAAAATAACCTGCAACCCAGTTTGATAGGTTAATGTACCCTGAAAAAACTATCTTTCAAAATTGATGGAGAGGGCTGGGGATTTAGCTCAGTGGCTTAAGCGCCCACTTTGCAAGCAGGCAGCCATGAGTTCAATCCCCAGTACCAAAAAAAAAAAAAAAGAAAAAAGAAAAAAAATTGATGGAGAAATAAGAAACTTCCATGATAAAGAGCAACTGAAAAAATTCATTGCCATAAACCAGCACTCCTAAAAGTTCTGAAGGATATTCTAGAAAAAGATAACAATTCCAAGAAACCCAATAGAATGAATCAACCAGGTAAGGCTAGCAATTAAACAGATGGAAAGAGAAGGAATCAATGCCAGGAAAATAATATGATCAGGATAAGTTAGTACATATCAGTATAATCATCAATGTGAATGGTCTCAATTCACCAATCAAAAGAAACAGAGTGATAGGATGGATCAAGAAGCAAGATCCAACAATATGCTGCATACAAGAAGCACATTTAATTCAAAAAGAAGTACATAGACTGAAAGTCAAAGTGTGGAAATCAATACTTCATTTGACAGGAACCCAGAAAAAAGCAGAGGTAGCTATTCTGTTTGTAGACAAAGTGAATTTCAAGCCAAGACTAATCGGGAGGGACAAAGAACACTAGTTAAGAGAACAATCCAAGAGGAAGAGATAACATAAATATTTATGCACTACACACAAGTGCACTCAAATATATAAAATGAACACTAATGGATATGAAAAATCAGGTAAGTGCCAATGCAACTGTGATGGGGAACCTCAATACCACACTATCACAACAGATCAACTACACACACACAGAAAAAATCACAGAACTATCAGACCTGAACCAAATCTTTGAACAAATGGATCTAGTAGCTATCTACAGAATGTTCTACCCAGCAACAAAATATAATTCTTCTTAGCACATGAGATATTCTCCAAAACAGACTACATACTGACTCATGGAACACGCTTAAGTAAATGCAATGGAATTGAAATGACCTCATGCATGTTTTCACATCATAGTGCAATGAAATAAGAAACCAATGACAAAAGAAACTATAGAGATACATAAACACATGGAAATCAAATAACACCTTCCCGAACAATCAATGAGTCACAGTTTAAAGATGAAAAATTAGTTTCTACAATTAAATGTTAATACTATATAACATACTGGAACTTATGAGACACAATGAAAGCAGTCATAAGAGAGAAATGTATAGCAGTGAATTCCCACATCAGAAAAACAAATAAATAATTTAATGCTGAACTTCAGGCTTCTGGAAAAAGAAAAGTGAATTAAGTCTAAAGTTCATATGAAGGAAAAAATTATAAAGATCAGAAAAGAAATTAAAGCAATTGAGATTAAGAAAATAATACAAAGAATCAATGAATTGAAGAGTTGGCTCTTTAAAAGATTAAAATAGAACTGGAAATTCAGTAGTGACATGTGAATACAGAGCATTTGTAAACCTGAACAAATAAACCATGTCCATTTTAAACTAAAAAAAAATTAAAATAGACAAACCCTTAGCCAACCTTAACAAGAACAAAAATACCCAAATCCGTGCAATTAGGAATGAAAGGGGCAAAATTACAATGGATCCTGCAGAAATCCAGATTATCAACACCTACCTTGAGAAGCTATACTCTAATAAGATGGAAAATTTAGAAGACTTGGACAGGCTGGGCATGGTAGCACATACCCATAATCTCAGTACTTGGTAGGTTGAAGAAGGAAGATTGCCATGAGTTTGAGGCCAGCCTAGTTACACAGTGAGTCAAGGCCAGCCTTCACATAGTGAAACCCTGTCTCAAAAAAAAAAAGACAGACTCTTCTATACATATCAGTTAACAAAACTGAATCATGAAGATAGAAATAACTCAATGTTTGAGACCATACTCATAAGCGAAATAAATCAAACTCACATGTATAAATACCGTATAGTCTCCCTAGTGTAAGAAATGGTAAGAGTGCATAAGATTTTACGGTAATCATGATTCCCCATTACACTGCTTTGAAGCCTTATAATGTTTTCATTCATCAGTTGGAATGGTTTTATTCTGTTTTGTTTGATTTTACTGTGTGTGATGGTATGAACAGTTATTTTGAAGAAAATAATACATTATGGCAGCCATTGCTGACTTAATATGATCTTGCTTTGAAGTCCTACCATGTTTTTGTTCTTCTATTACCATTGGTTCTATCATGTTGTGTCTTATTGGATTTTAATATATGTGATAGTATAAACATATTTTTATGGAAAATGAGATATTACAGTAGCCATTATTCATTTTCTGTTAATTGGTTCAGAGTGCACTGTAATACTTTCATTCTCTTCAATGGTTTTATACTATTTTGTTATGTTTGATATTATTGTGTGAAGCTATGCTCAACTATTTCAAAGAAAGAGACATTATGGTAGCTACCGTTAATATCTGGTTGTCTCATTGTGAAGTGCTGTGTTGCTTACATTGTTCTGTTCTGATCTGCTTTGTTCTGTCCTCTTTTGTTTTATTCTCTTTAAAATAAAATTTAAAAAAATAAATAAATAATGAAATTGAAGAAATAATTTTTTAAAAAACTATCAACAAAGAAAAGGACCAGATCTTGATGGATTCACTACTGAATTCTACAAGAACTTTAGAGAAGATCTAGTGTTATCACTCCTCAAATTCTTTAATGAAAGGGAAGAAATACTTCCAAAATCATTCTTGGAAGCAGGCATTACCCTAATACCAAAACCAGGGAAGGCTCTATCCAAAGAAGAAAACTACAGACCAATTTCCTTAATGAACTTAGTCACAAAAATCCTCAGTAAGATACTGGCAAAAAGAATGCAGCAAATCATCAAGAAGATTATACACCATGACCAAGTTGGATTTATCCAGAAATGCAGGGATAGTTTAACATATGCAAGTCAATAAATGTAATACACCACATTAACAGAACCAAGGACAAAAAACACATGATCGTCTCAATAGATGCAGAAAAGGCATTTGACAAAGTCCCACACCCACTCATGATAACCCTATATAAGCCGGGCATGGTGGCACATGCCTGTAATCCCAGCACTTGGGAGGCTGAAGCTGGAAGCTTTTTGTGAGTTTGAGTTTGAGACCAGCCTGGACTACAAAGACAATTCAAAGTCAGCCCAAACTGCATAGTGAGGTCCTATCTAAAAAAAAAACAAAAACAAAAAAACTACACAAAATTGGAATAAATGGTCTTTATCTCAACCTGATAAAAGCCATCTATTTTTTTTTTTGGTTTTTTTGTTTTTGTTTTTTTTTTGGTACCGGGGATCAAACTCATGACTTCACGCTTGCCAGGCAGGTGCTTAAGCCACTGAGCTAAATCCCCGGCCCAAAAGCCATCTATGACATACCAACAGTCAATATCATACTAAACAGTCAAAAACTGAAATCTCTCACTCTAAAATCAGGGACAAGATCAAGGTGTTCACTGTCACCACTCCTGTTTAGCATAGCTCTGGAAACGTTAGCTAGAGCAATTAGACAAGAGAAAGTAATAAAAGGAATATGGATAATAAATGAAGAAGCATGCTGATGACATGGTGCTTTACATAGAAGACTCAAAAGCTCCTCCAAAAGTCTCCTAGAATAATCAAATTCAGTAGACTGGCAGGATACAAAGTTAACACTCAAAAATCAGTTGCATTCCTGTACAGAAATAACAAACTCACTGAGAGAGAAATTACAGAAATAACACCTTTCATACTAGCATCCAAAAGAAAAAAAAAAAGGAAGAAATACCTAGGAATTGATCTAACTAGGAAGTAAAAAGGTGTTGGGTATTTTGTTTCAGCAACAAGAGAAAAGTAACCAACATAGAATTTGGTACCAGAGAAGGAGTTGTTCTGTGATTGTACCTGACCATGTGGTTCAAAAGCCTTTGGCAATTGCTTTTGGGAAGAGTTTGAAAAGGTCTGCAGGTGTCACCTGAAAGAGTAACACTGGAACACCTTAGGCTGTTCTGTATGGGAGATTCTCATTGGAGCTCAGAAGACTAGACGGCTAATAGAAATTCTGCTGGTAAAGACCAGGCTTTGGAAGTTTTTGCTGGGAAGAAGGACTGCATTGGTTGTTAGACTCCAGATGATGTGTGTTATGGCTTAGCACAATATTTGTCTGAATTTTGCTTGTGCCCAGAGACTTTGCCTGAGACTAAGATTAAGAGTGGTAGACTAGTCTGGCAGAAGAAATTTCAAGGCAGTTGACTACTGAGGTGGTGGAATGGTTATTGGTGGGAGCTTTTAGCCAGATTTATGTTGAGAATCAAGAACAAAAAGCCCAGTATGATGATTTAAAATGTGAGTTTAGCCAGAAAGGAAGCTCCAGTAAAGCTGTGGACGGCAAAGATAGAGCTGAGGAGATCTCTATAGCCGAGAAGGAATAAGAGAATATAAAAGATGGCCTGAGGGCATCACAAAAGCAGCATATTCCCACCCCTTGCAGCCTCAAAACTACAAAAGTAAAAGATTTTGCTTTGAGGAGAAAGCTGCAGAGCACCATGTTCCAGAATGGCAGCGGCATAGAAAATTTGTTCTTCAGAACTGGATTTAGAGTATCCAGCTATCCAGGCACTTGACCCTTACAGCCAAGAGAGAGGAAAGCCTGGATACTGCTCCTGCAGGTAGCACAGGGTAGCACCAGCCACATGGTGTTAATTTTAAGTGCATGCAGAATTTAAGAGTTAAAAAGTCTTCCACCTCAATTTCAGAAGCCCTGGGAGGGGAGGAAGTGTGCCCCTGAGACGCCAGTGTGGGAAACTATAAGTGTGAAGCCAAAAGTGCAGTGGAGACTCCAGAAGTTTGGAAAAGCCAGGAATGTGGAGCATCTAAGCACAGCTGCAAGGAAAGAGCAAGGTGGACCTAAGAGAGAAGTTGTGGGAGATAAAACCACCAAAAGTACCAGTGTGGAATCACTCAAATCATTTGATGCACACAATTTGCCACAGACTGCTTCAGATGCTGAATGGTGGAGCTACAGGATTTAATGTTTGCCCTGCTGGATTTTGACCTTGCTTTTGTCCCAATCCTTTGTATCCCCATTTGTAACTTTTGTAATGAAAATGTTATCTTGTGCCATGTTTAACTTTGTTTTCATTTGCACAGGGGCTTACAGCTAAGAGTTTGCCTCCAATCTCAGAGGAGTCTCTGGACTTGGACTTCTCAGCAAGGATAAAACTTTTAGGACTTTGGCAACTCTTTCAGGCCCACTAAATGCTTTTGGCATAAAGGGATGTATATGAGTCTTTAGGGAGCTGGGGAGGTAATGTTATGGTGCTAATGTAATGTAATGTTCATAGATTTAATGCTGGTTCTTAAGGATTGTTAAAACTA
Source organism: Dolichotis patagonum (assembly GCA_004027295.1). NCBI lineage: Eukaryota > Metazoa > Chordata > Mammalia > Rodentia > Caviidae > Dolichotis > Dolichotis patagonum. Next base: position 24,970 of record PVJX010019655.1, on the reverse strand, counting down.
TGTTATAATGTTCAAGTTGTGAAATGATAAAAATAAGCATGCCTTTGTATCTGGAAACCTGTTAAAACAAATGTGTCTGGTTGCCAAGTTGACAAGGGGTGGATTGTAACAGTTGATACATTGTGTCAACTTGAGAAGTTTAACTAAGCAACTCAGCAGGGAGCCACCCTCTTTACTTTGTAAACATCTTCAGCCTGTGCAAGAGGAGGGGAGGGAAATGGTGTGAGTTTTACACCCACCCTGGAGGAAGAGGCAGCCTGCTTACAAATACAAGGGACAAGAGGCTTGTCCCTTCCCCTTGTTTTGCTTTTGGTGCTATTGCTTTCCCCTCTGCCATGCCACTCTGCTTTGGAGCCAGCTGATTATGGACTGAAACCCCCACAAACTGTAAGTTAAATAAACCTTTCCTTCATTCCTTAATTTTTGGTGTCGGGTATTTTGTCTCAACAATAAGAGAAAAGTAACCAAGACACACAGGAAACATTACAAAGAATCAACAACTGGAATCATCAGACTTCTTCAAAGTAAAATAAATCACCAACAGAGTGAAGAGACAACACACAAAATAGGAAAAAAAATTTTACCAGCTACTCCTCAAAGAAATAACATCTAGAATAAATAAAGAACTCAAAAAGATCAGTTAAACTGTCCTAACAGGATTCTTACCTTTTTTTTTTTTTTTTTTTTTTGGTACTGGGGATCGAACTCACAACCTTGCACTTGTTAGGCAGGAGCTTGTGCTGCTGAGCCAGATACCCAGCCCCCTCAAAAAAATCAGACCTACCCCAAGTTTAAAGACCCAATCCAAAAAATGGGCATCTGAAATCAGTGGACATTTCTCAGATGAAGTACAAACATCAAATAAATATATGAAAAAATGCTCAACACTGGTCATTCAAGGAATGCAAATTAAAACAACAATGAGATTCCATCTCATTCCAGAAAGAACAGGTCTTTCACCAAGAAATCAACCAATAGCAAATGTTGACAAAGCTGTGGGGAAAGAGGACCCTTCCTCCACAGTTGGTGGGAATGTAAACTGGTACAAGCTCTATGGAAATCAGAATAGACATTCCTCAAAAAATTGAGGTTCATTTGACCCAGCTATTTCCCTTCTTGATATCATCCCAGAAGAGTTAAGAGCATCCTGGCAAGCTCAGAGTTGAGAGATTGTCCTCCGGTACCCCCCCAAAAAAAAACTCATAATACCGCAACAATATATGGACACCCATGTTTACAATACCACTTTTTTCTGAGACAGCATCTCTCTTTGCAGTCTAGACTGGCCTTGAATTTGCTGTGTAGCCCAGGCTAACTTCAAACTTGCAGCAGTTCTGCCTGTGCCTCCTGAGTACTGAGATTACAAGCATGTGCCGCCATCCCTAGCATTATAGCAACACAATCTGAAATAGCTAAATCTTGGGAAAATTCTAGATATTGATGAAGAAAATGTGGTTTTTATATGTAATGGAGTACTATTCTGTCATAAAGAAGGATAAACTTGAAATATTTTTAGGTAAATGGATGCACTTTGGGATCATAATTTTAGATGAATAAATCAGACACATGTGTTTAAATATCACATTGTTTCTTTTGTGTGAGAAACCAAAAGTGCTAATAAGTACCACAATGGACGAAACACATTGGGAAACAGGAAGAAAATGTTGAAAAGGGAGATGAGTAAAAAGGGACGGGGGAGCCAAGTGTGGTAGCTCATGCCTATAATCCCAGCATTTGAGAGACTGAGGCAGGAGGATTGTTTCGAGTTTGAGGCTAGCCTGGGCTACAAAGTGAGTTGAAGACTAGCTTGACCCTATCTAAAAAAAAAAAAAGAAAGAAAAGCGGAGGTGGGAGGGAAGGAATGGAAAAAAAAGAGTAGAAGGAAAAATGGAAACAAAGCTTTTATAAATAAGCAGGGGGACGAGGGGTTGAAGGGAGGGGAGGGGAATGGGAAAAAAAAGAATAAAGATGTATCACATACAGGTGTAAACTCACTATGGTGAGTGTGATGATTCTGTATATCAAAGATGCACCAATAGGCCTCTGCCTGCTGGACACTGCCACCAGAAGGCCCTTTCCTCTGCACAGGCAGAGAGAGCCAGAAGATCTGCCTCCACCTTCAGGGAGCTGCCACCGGAAGGCTCCTTCCTGCAGGTAGCCAGCAGGAGCAAGGACACAGCCAGGTAAGCCCTGTGCACCTGTAGGCCACCATTGGAAGCTTTTGGTTCCCTTGGGCAGCCATCACCCACTAGAACTAGACAAACACACCCCTGTGTGTCTGACACCATCATGAGAGTCCCAGTGTAGACACACAGGCTGAGAGAAGCAGCCCACCTACAAGCACCCCTGATCATCAGCAAAGCCCCAGTGTAGCTGCACAGGTCTGGAGAAGCCTGTTCCACACCGTACTACCTCCCTGTAAATCTGGAGTTAGAGGAACCCAGGTGACTGTCCCATCCCCCTACACTGGCTAGTGGCAGCCAATGTGGGAAGTGCCTGGGACCCCACAACCAGCTTGTAGGGAGGAACCCAGGAGAATGTCAAGATGAAGGAGCAAAAGGCAAACTCAGACCTGTAACCCACACACAATAAGTCTGGGAGAAGTGCCTGGGACCCCACAACCAGCTTGTAGGGAGGAACCCAGGAGAATGTCAAGATGAAGGAGCAAAAGGCAAACTCAGACCTGTAACCCACACACAATAAGTCTGGGAGATACGGTCATGGAAGAAAACGGAAGTCACACACCTGAAATTTCTGAGAGGATAGCAACTGAAGTAAGGAAACGACTTCATCAGATTGTAAAAGCAGTCAAATCAGAAATAATGTCTCAGGTAAAAGAAGAAATCACAAACATACTGAAAGAATCATTCAGCAGGTCTAAAGAAGACATAGACAATAAAGAGGAGCATAGGAAAATGATGGAAACCTTTAGTGAATGTAAAAAGGAATTACAATGCATGAAACAGATTCAGAGAGATACAGGAAATTAAAAATTCAATCAAAAGCTGGCAAAACTGCTTGAAAGAGACTGAAGATAGACTTTCAAACCTTGAAGATAGGATTGTAGCTAATGATCCCGAAAGGAAGGATTTCTTAAAAATAACACGGAATCAGGAAATAACTGCAAGATGATGCAAAGAAGCATAATTATGAATGATAGGCATTGGTGAAGATGCAAAGGTCAACACAAATGAAATTAAAAGGATATTCATAGAAGTAATAGAAGAAAACTTCCCAAACATGGGAAATGGATCTGGCATGCAGATAAGTGAGGCATATAGGACTCCAACTAGCCATAACTAAAGTAAATCTATACCCAGACATATAATAATTAAGATCGTAGAAATTCCACACAAGAACAGAATATTAAAAGCTGTTAGAGAAAGGAGACAGATCACCTATAGGTGATAGGAAAACCAATCAGAATCACAGCAGACTTATCAACACAAACTATCAAGTCAAGAAGAGTTTGAAGTGAAGTGTTTCAAACCCTGAAAGAAAACAGTTTCCAACCTAGATTGATCTACCCTGCAAAACTATCTTTCATAATTGATGGAAAAATAAGATACTTCCATTATAAAGAACAACTGAAGGAATTCATGACTACCAAACCAACCCTACAGAGAGTGCTAAAGGATATTCTAGAGAGAGATAAAGATGACCATGGTTCCAGGAACAGCAGCAGAGGAGGATCACCAAACAAGACAGGCAACTGAATGAAGGGGAAAAGTGGAGGGTCAACAACAGGAGGATAGCAGGGCAGAGACAAACCAATGTATACTGGTTGTAAACATTAATGTAGCTGTCCTCAGGTCAGCAATAAAAAGAAACACAGGGAGAGTGGATCAAGAAACAAGATCTATTGATATACTGTATATAAGAAACACTTTTAACTGGAAGGGAAATTCATAGACTGAAAATCAGAGAGAAAGCAATTGTTCCATGTGACAGGAGACCAAAAAAAAAAATTCAAGAGTAATTTGCCCATCAACTGCAGAATGGATAAGAAAGATAGGACATTTTCATGCAGTGGAAAGCTACCCAGCTATAAAGTAGAATAATCTCAAGGCTCCTGTAGGTAACTGGGTGCAACTGGCAATCACATTCACAGCCAAAACAGTTTGAACTCATACAAGTAAACCCTAGCATAAGAAATGGAAGGAGTTAATGGGATCTAAAAGCAAAATAGTTAATGTAAGAGCAAAGGGAAGGAAACATCTGGGGTGGAAACTACTGTCAATTTCTTATTGTCTTATCTTGAACTCTTGCATTGTTTACACAATTTTGTTAGGTTTGGCTTTGTTCTGTCTTGTTTTGTTAGATTTTATGCTGTCAGATAGTAGGGGCAGCTATTTTGAATATAATGGGATATATTATGGTAATCATGGTTTCCTATTATATTACTTTGAAGTCTTACAATGCTTTCATTCATTGGTTTGATGGGTTTTATTGTGTTTTATTCGATTTTATTATGTATGATGGTATAAACAGCTGTTTTGAAGAAAACAAGACATTATGGTAGCTATTGCTGATTTACTATCATCTTGTTTTGAAGTCCTACCATGCTTTTGTTCTTCTATTTTGATTGGTTCTATCCTGTTTTGTTTTATTTGATTTTATTATGTGTGATGGTATAGACAACTTTTTTGAGATATTATAGTAGCCATTTTTCATTTCCTATTATTTGGTTTTGAAGTCCAGTAACGCTTTCATTCTTTTGGATCATTTTATACTATTTTGTTATGTTTGATATTATTGTGCATGAAAATATGCTCAACTATTTTGAGGAAAGGAGACATTATGGTAGCTACTATTGATGTCTGGTTGTCTTGTTGTGAAGTGCTGTGTTGCTTGCATTGTTCTGTTCTGATCTGCTTTGTTCTGTTCTCTTTTGTTTTATTCTCTTCAAAATAAAAAATTTTTTTTTGTACCGGGATCGAACTCATGACCTTGTGCTTGCCAGGCAGGCGCTTAAGCCACTGAGCTAAATCCCCGGCCCAAAATAAAAAAATTTAAAAAATAAAATATATATATATATATATATATATATATATATATATATAGTTAAGATAACTATACCACTAATTTCTCTTTATTCATTGAAAAGAAAGGTTTGTTATAATATTATTTGGGTGAGTAAACGCCTATGCTTTATTTTTACAATGCACCAATAAAATTAATTTTAAAAAGAAATCAACCAATAACAAATGCTGGTGAAGACCAGGTGTAGTGGCATGTGCCTATAATCCCAGCACTCAAGAGGCTGAGGCAAGAGGGTTGCTACAGTTGAGGCCACCCTGGACCACATAGAAAGACCCTATCTCAAAAAAAAAGTGCTAGTGAGACTGCAGGGAAAAACAAATGTTTCTCCATTGCTGGTGGCAGTGTAAACTCATGCCACCGCTGTGGAGGTTAGTATTGAGATTCTTCAAAAAACTACAGCCAGGTGCAGTGGTGCATGCCTGTAATTCCAGCACTCGAGAGGCTGAGGCAGGAGAAGCACTAGGAGTTGGAGGTCAGCCTGGGCTACAAAGTGAGTTCAAGTCCAGCCTTAACTGTGTAGTGAAACCCTGTGTCAAAAGGACACACACATACAAAACAATAACAAAAAACTAGAACTAGTGGTTTCATTTGACCCAGCTAGACCCCTTCTAGGTATCTTCCTAAAAGAGTTAAAAGCATCTTATGATGCCACAGTGACATATGCACACCCATGCACACCCATGCACACCACAGTTTATAATAGCTAAATTTTGGAAACAGCCCATATGCCCATTAGCAGATGAATGGATAAAGAAAATGTGATATTTATATACAATGGAGTACTACTCTGCCATAAAGAAGGATAAACTTGAGTCATCTGTAGAATTATGGATACACCTTGAAACCATAATCTTATGTGAAATAAATTGGACACACATGTTTCAATATTGCTTTGTTTCTCTTGTGTGAGAAACTTGAAAGTCAAATAAGGAACATAATGGAGGACAGACACTGGGAAAGTAGGAAAAACATGCTCAAATGGGAAGAGCAACAAGGTAGGAAGGTGAGAGAAGATCAGGGGGCTGCACATGCAGAGTTTCACAGTAGCAGGTGTGGGGCGGAGTCCTAGAATGTGCACCCTGTTATGGTTTATACATTGTGTCAACTTGAGAAGCCTAGAAGCTTACCTAAGTGACTCAGCAGCTCTGCATCCGGGAACATACAGGACAAGCAGTTACCATTCTAGGATATTGTTCACTGTGTCAATTTGAGAAGGTTTGAACTTTTAAGTGATTCAGCAGGGAACCAGGATCCCTAGTTTGAACATCCTCAGCCTGTGTAAGAGGAGGGCACACAGATGGTGTGAACGCTGCACCCACCCCAAGGGAGCAGCCTGCATACAATAAAAGGCAAATGAAGAAGGACTGATCGCTGGTTCTTCGAAGGAACGCCAGTCTTCACCTTCAGCTTGGATCTCATTTCATGGCTTTTGGCACAGACTGGCTTCTACCTAGGACTGTTCAGCCTTTGTCATAGACTCTTAAGCCTTCCATCGTAGATTCTTCAGTGTTCCATTGTAGAGGCACTGGCCTCCTGTTACGGACTTGCACTGGATACTGGAGTAAGCACCAGCCCTTGGGCTGGACCCTTCAACCTCCAGCGTGCAGACACCCTCTGCAAGCTCCCTCATCCAACTTGGTGGCTGACCATTGTGAGCCAATCTTGTAATTTCTTAAATGTTTGTATATCGTGTGTTGTATCTGTTTCTCTAGTAAACCCTGGTGGATACAATACCTAATCTGCTGCTTCTACGTCCATGTTTTTACTCATGCGTTACTTTCCCCATCAGGAATGCCCCACCCTCTGCCCACCTTAGAAACTACAGCCGAGTCCTCCTCCCCGAAAGCCCTTTCCCTGACCCACCCAGCTCTCCTGGGAAGTCAGGCTTGGTGTCATTCATTGTGCCTATGATGGTGGAAATTGAACCTGGGTCTCATGCATATTCAACAAGCTTTCTACCACTCAGCCATGTCCTCAGGCTTTTTTTTTGAGACAGTCTTGATATGTAGTCCAAGGTGGCCCTAGTTGGGCTCAAACTCAAGGTACTCTTCCTTCCTCAGCCTCCCTGGGATCACAGGTGTGTGCCACCACACCCAACATCATCAAAATCAACTGAACTCAGATGTGGTTGAGGTTTGTAGCTGGCCCGGGCTGTAAAGGACCACTATTCCTTTTGTTCCACATCCATAGATTGGAGTCAGACCTGCATGTGCCCCCAGGCGTGATCTCTGCCCATGCAATTCTGGGAAAGTCATGTAACTTGCTTGCACTTCAGTCCTTACCTGTGGAAGGGGATGTGAGAAGTTCCATTAAGACATAAAGCTCCTGGATCAATAAATGTTACTTGCAAAATGCTTAGAAAAGCAAATTGTTCTTAAAAGTAGTTTTAGTCAGGCATGGTGGTACACACCGCTAAGACCAGCAGTAGGGAGGCTGAGGCAGGAGGACCACCATGAGTTCAAGGCCAGCCTGGGCTACATAGCAAGACCTTGTCTCAAAAAAGAAAAAAGAACAGTACAGCTTTGTCTCTGGGTGGCTGGGTGCAGTTCTAAATAGTAAATTCGGGAGAAGGCACCCCTCCCCACCCTCTCCACCCTACGCCCACAGCTGAGTCAATGCCAGTTTCCCAGAAAAGGACAAAAGGGAAGGAAGTGAGGCCACTCCATTTGTTCAGACTGGATCTGCTTCCTCACCGGAGACTGTGGGTGTGTCTGTCTGTCTGTCTGTCAGTCAGTCTCTGAACTGCTTATCTCCTCAAAGTGTCCTTTCTTTTTTTGTACTAGGGATGGAACCCAGGACCCTAGCACTGAGCTACATCCCCAGCCCTTTTTTAGTTTTCATTTTGTCACAGGGTCTCGCTAAATTGCCCTGGGCTACAAGATTGCCCTGGCAGAGGTTGAACTTGAAATCTGCCTGCCTCAGCCTCTTATTCCATGCCTGGCCACCAAGTCCAGATTCCTCAAGTAGTCCTTGTCAGGGCTGCTGGGGGCTTAGACTGTGAGGAGAGGCAGCTCCTTGGCAGAGGTGGAAACAATGGAAATGTGAGGCTGGAATGGTGCCCCTGGCACTTGCGCTTTGGCTCAGGGATCGTGCTTGTCCTGCAGCGCCAGACTAGCCTAGCAAATAGAATTACAAATCCCACTAAGTGTGCTGGCGCATGCCTGTAATCCCAGCCCTTGAGAAGCTGCGGCAAGATCACTGTGAGTTTGAGGTCAGCCTAAGCTACAAAGTAAGTTCAAGGCCAATCTGAATTGCATAGTGAAATCCTGTCTTAAGAAAAAGTAAAAAAAAAAACAAACTACCGAATGTGCCAGTCTCTCAGAATAGGTCCTTTTCAGTGAAATCTGGTACCCTTTGTAGAGACTGTAACAATGTCAAGGTCCTAGTTATGATATTCTTTGCTCCTGCAAGGTGTTAGTATAAAGGAAAACTGTGTGCAAGGGCCCATAGGCCCTCTCTTCAACTTCCTGTGAGTCTATAATTACTTTTAAAGTAATTATTTTTTGTTTAAAATCTGTTCTAACTGGGCATGGTGGACATGCCTGTAAGCCCAGCGCTCTATAGGAGGCTGAAGTAAGAGAATGGAGAGTCTGAGTCCAGCCTGGGCAATTTATCGATTTAGTGAGATCCTGTATCTCGAAAAAAAAATAAAAAAGATTGAAAGGGGTTGGGGATATAGTTCAGTATAAGGCCCTGGGTTCAATCCTCAGTACAAAAAGAAAAACAACTTTTCAGAGACCGGGGTGTAGCTTGGTGCATAGAGCGCTTGCCTAGAATGCAGAAGATTCTGAGTTCCATCCCCAGCACCACAAAAATAAATACGATCTTTCCAACGTCCCTTTGACACCCCAGGCTATCCTCGAGTCCCGGCCCTCATAGCTCCCTCTGGGAATCTTGCAACACTTCCGGGTTTCTCTCCGCTCGATCTTTTCACACAAGGACTCATCCAAAGGTTCCTGCAAGGAGCCTCGTGGCTAGAGAGCCCAGGCTCAGGCCCGTAAACCCTCGCACGCCCCAGCCAGACGAGCTCTGCCCCGCCTCTCCGCAACGTCGCCGTCTCGAACTCCAGGAGGGTCCGCATCGCAGCCAGTGCCCTTCCCCTTCTGCAACCGGAAAGCGTATTTGCATGTCCTCTGCTGCTAGCAAGACTCTCCCACCCGTCATTTGGCAATCACAGCCCCCTGCTCAACTTCCTGGAAAAAGATCCAGGGTGGTGATGCTGGAAGAAAACCTTCATGTGTTTGTTAATTTATTTGCCACCTACTCTAAGATAGTCTTAAACTCATTATGTGGCTCAGATTGGTCTCGAAATCGTGGCAATTCTGCTTCAGCCTCCTAAATACTGGGGTTACAGGCGCGTGACACCATACCTGGCTCTGAAAATATTTAATGAATGTATTAGTGAGATACTCAAAGAGAGGTGACCCTCAAAGCCAGAAGACCCCCTCTTTTCATAGCCAGGCTCCGCCCTTCAGTACACGCAATGCGTTAGGCCACGCCTCCAAGGCGATCCAACAACAAGGCCCCGCCCCTCGGGATACGCCAACCAAAGGCCTGGGCCCGCCCCTCCAGGCTCCTCCCACTAGGAGGAGCCAATAGCCCTCGAGACTCGCCCACAGCTAGGCCCCGCCCCTCAGGGCGCCCCAACGGCCTGGGCCCGCCCCTCGCGGCGCGCTAACGGCTGGCCCCGCCCCTGCGTACGTGGAGACGTGTGGCTGCCGGCGTCGTAGTGGGTTGAGGTGGCACAGTTCGGCCACTATGGACCTTCCGGCGGTGTCGGAGCTGATGGTGCTGTCCCTTTTGATAGGGCTGCTGGCCCTGGTGGCGACGGCGGCAGTGGCGTGGGGGTGGCTGCGCGCCGAGGAGAAGAAGGGCAGCCAGCCCGTTGGTACGTGGGGCCGCGGCGGGCAAGGGCGACGCAGGGATCTCGTCGCCGGCCGCGGAGGCCGGGGCTCTTCGGCTCCAGTTTTTCCAGCGGCGCGGTGCTTCCCTGCCAGGCTGGTCGCATCCTGGGTTTAGATGAGCAGAACCAGGGGCGTCTTGGTGTCTTGGCCTGCTGCGACAGCGCTGGGGACTGACTCCAGTGCGCCTCGTGTTCGCGGTGTCACAAAATGGGGGAGGGCATGGGTCAGCACGCGCTGCCCGACGGGACGCACAACCCGCAGTTGTCCTCAAAGTACGTGTTAGCCCTAAACAGGCTTCGGGCCCTTGAATGAATCCAATAGAGATGTGTGGCCAAAACGTGTATCCAAAATCGAAATCTGTGAATCATCTTGTAAAAGTGCAGGAAAATATTTACGCACCTGGCAGATATACTTATGTATTTCAGCATTCTGGGAGGCTGAGGCAGGAGGGACTCAGGTTGGGAGCCCAAAAAAAAGCTGTGGAGATGTAGCTTAGTTGCAAAGCACCAGGGTTCAGTGCCTAGTACTGCAAAATAAATAGTGTAATTCATTTCACAGAAACGTCAGTACTCAGGGCCGGGGATATAGCTCAGCGGCACAAGCGTCAGCCTGGCAAGTGGGAGGTCCTGAGTTTGATCCCTGGTACCAAAAAAAACGAAGAAAAGTCAATACTGGAAACAAGACCCCTGCTTTGGGGGAGGAGTAGTTATAGACATCTTCACAGTAGGGAATGAGATAGTTTTGTTGTTGTTGTTGTTGTTGTTGTTGTTTAGGTGTTTTGGATGCCAGGATAGGTCATAGCCTCAGACAGCTGCCCTCTTGAGCTACATGGCCAGTCCATTTTGTGGGGTTTTGAAGGACGGGGATATTGGGAGAATTTGCCAGAAAACCAAGGAAGAGGCAAAACTCCTGAAAGCAGGGAGTTCCAACACTGCCCTTTGTGTCACTCAAAGGCCAGATGGTAGCCATCTTTGTGCACAGGATCAGGAGTTGTTTCCTGGAGGAATTGGGGAGCATCTGCCCCTATTACTTGTCTGATTTTCAAGTGCTCTATGCAGAAGTGACAGGCACCATTGCTGGCACAGGGTCAATGCTCAAACACATGCTGAGTTCCTAGAGCCCTTTGACCTTTAATGCATGTGTTGGCCCTTTTTATATACATTATCCAGTTCTCTGGATCACTCTTCAAGGAAACGAAAACTCAGAGCAATTAAACAACTCCTCCAAGGCCACCAGGTTCTGTTGCGCACCTTTTCCCCTGCTGTGCTGCATCAGCCCAGAGAGGGCATCTTTCCTACTGTGCATTAAGGTGCTCTGCAGGAAGCAGCCTCGTCCAGCTCCCACAGGGTACAGTCAAACCCACACCCCAGGCCGGTTCCAAAGCCTTGGTTTTTGCCCACGTTGCAGGCTTTCCTCAGGCACAAGCCACATTTACTTCATCTCTTGCTCTCCACTCGGCTGGGGGCTGCCAAGTCATGAGTAGTCAGTGCTTACCAGTGGATGATTGGTGTCGCCCTTCTTACAGCCCAGAAAACAAATGGACCCAAGAAGCCAGGACCCAAGAAGCAGAAGCAGCAGCAGCGAATTCGCAAGGAGAAACCTCAGCAACACAATTTCACCCACCGCCTGTTGGCTGCAGCGCTGAAGGTATGAGCGTCCCCAGGAGTCCCCGCACAACATGCACAGAACTCATACCCCTGCTGCTCCTTGCCTTTGTCGTCATCTGTGGTGTTTCAGACCCCTCTGCCTCTGATCACAATCAGTGTCTTCCCCGTGCTGTCCCTCTTCTTCTGCCCAGCCCACCCTCAGCTTGCTGAACATCCATGCAGCAGGGCCCCAATGGTGTCAAGGCTCCAGGTCTGACCACGCTGCCCACTCATACTTCCTACACCCTTCACCCAGAGCCACAGTGGGAACATATCATGCATGGACTTCAGCAGCAATGGCAAGTATCTGGCCACCTGTGCTGACGATCGCACCGTTCGCATCTGGAGCACCAAGGACTTCCTGCAGCGGGAGCACCGCAGCATGCGAGCCAATGTGGAGCTGGACCATGCCACTTTGGTGCGCTTCAGCCCTGACTGCAGGTGGGATAGGGCGGAGCCTCAGGTTTGCCTGCAGAAGCCCAGCCCCAGCTTCTAGCCATCCCAGATTCAGTTGTGGGGAGGTAGGAGGAGCCCAGGGTCTCCTTGAGGGACAGGGAGAGAGTGTAGTGTGGATACCGCCCAAGGCTTCCTGGAGGGCTATACCATCACGCAGCAAAGAAACAGAGCCAAAGCCCTCTTCCACTCAGCAACTTGCAAGGCTTCAAAACAAGTGTTAGGAGCGCTCAGGGTTTTTTGAATGTTAGGGAGACGCTAAAGGAGCCAAGCACTGAGAATCCTTTTGATTTTTTGTTTTTGCTTTTTGTTTTTCATTCTTGGTGATTGAACCCAAAGCTTTTGCACTAAGCTATATCCCCAGCTCTTTCTATTTTTTATTCTGAGACAAGGGCTTGGTAAATAAGTAAGTTGGTATGACTGACCTCAAAATTTTGATCTTTCTGCCTCAGCCTCACAGAGTGCTGGGATTACAGATATGTCCATTTAAATAATTTTAAGATATTTTGAGCCAGGCTGTTACATTGTAAGGCTATGCTATAGGCCTTGAAGGGAGACCTTGATTTTTTTCCCAGAAATGTAGCACAGGGCCTAGAACCCTAGGCCTCCATCTCTAAGTGAGAGAGCTTCCTGTCTACTCTGTCTCTAGGGCCTTCATTGTCTGGTTGGCTAATGGGGACACCCTCCGGGTCTTCAAGATGTCCAAGCGAGAAGATGGAGGCTTCACCTTCACAGCCACCCCAGAGGACTTCCCTAAGAAGCACAAGGCACCTGTCATCAACATTGGCATTGCTGACACAGGTAAGAGACATTCAGAGGGTGGCACTACCCCAGGCATGAGAAGACTCCATGAGGTGTGTTTGCAGAGTGAATTGTTGGTGCCCGAGGGTTTCATTGGGCCTCAGTGTGACCAAGAGCTGTGACTCTAAGCAGCCTGGCTCTGTCCTCCCTGAAGTCCCAGGGGCCACAGCATGTCCTGGGAGGAGAGAGGGAGGAACTGCTGTCTTAAGCTCCGTCCTTCTGTGTGGTGACCCTTGGCTTGGGAGAGGATCATGGGTACTTTGGACAGCAGAGACCTCATCAGTGTCTTTCTGGGGAAGTCAGTTGGTCAGGTCACTGCCTGTGGCTTACATCCTTCTCCTCCCCTTAGGAAAGTTCATCATGACAGCCTCCAGTGACACAACTGTTATTATCTGGAATCTGAAAGGCCAGGTGTTGTCCACCATTAACACCAACCAGATGAATAACACCTACGCTGCCATATCCCCTTGCAGCAGGTGAGGGAGTGGGCGTGGCACTGGGCACAGTGTACAGCTGGACCTGGAATGAGTACAGAGCAGAGAGGCTGTCTGTAGGGTAGAGCAGGCAGTCAGGGTGGAGTCTTGGGGTGCTTAGATCAGGTCCCAGTTCACCCCTTGCAGTGATAGGATGTCATGCAACTGCCAGTCCTCAACCTGTCTTTTTTCTCTACAGTTGTTAGAACAAGTTGGGATGTCACATATGCAGAAGCGCTTGGTGTTTTTATTTTGTTTTTTGTTTTTTTGGTACTGCGGATTGAACCCAGGGTCTTTGCACTGAGCTATATCCCTAGCCATTTGTTTGTTTGTTTGTTTTTTAATTTTAAATGAGACTCTGCTTGAGTCAGTAAGTTGCCTGACCTAAGCTTGAACTTGTGATCCTCCAGCCTCAGCCTTCCAGAGTGCTGGGATTCCAAGTATGTGCAGCACTTCACCTGGCTTTAGAAGCGCTTTGTAGCAGGTGCCTTAGCCTGGTGGGTAGGACAGTGGTAAAACACTTGCCTAGTGTGCAAGCCTCTTGGTTTGAGCCCAAGCATTCAAAAAAAAGTTCCTTTTTCTTAGGAACAATGTTTAAGGGGTTTGTAGGTGCAAGATGCCTTTCAAGTCCAGTTTTCAAGGAAGCTGGGTTTTGTGGCAGGTTTGTGGCCTCATGTGGCTTCACCCCAGATGTGAAGGTCTGGGAAGTCTGCTTTGGGAAGAAGGGGGAATTCCAGGAGGTCGTGCGAGCCTTTGAACTGAAGGGCCATTCGGCAGCTGTACACTGCTTTGCCTTCTCCAATGACTCCAGGCGGTGAGTGCCCTGTTGTGCCCTGATCTCTCCTCCAGGGCTCTCCCATCCACGGGTGCCGGAACTTGCAGGGGGCGGGGTACCTGGCCCTTACAGGAAGTAGATGGGATGCCTGGCTGCAATCCCTCAGGCTGTCCCTGGGTCTGAAGCCCCAGGGGTGGGGTTGAGGCTCAAGCTGTGATGCCTATGTTGCAGGATGGCCTCTGTGTCCAAGGACGGCACATGGAAGCTGTGGGACACTGATGTGGAATACAAGAAGCAGCAGGACCCCTATTTGTTGAGGACAGGCCGATTTGAACAGGCGAGCACCATGCCATGCCGCCTGGCACTCTCCCCTGACACCCACGTTTTGGCCTTGGCCAGTGGCACCAGCATTTATCTCTACAACACGCGGCACGGTGAGAAAGAGGAAAGCTTCGAACAGGTCCACGGGGAGTATATCACCGACCTAGCTTTCGACGTCACCGGCCGCTTGTTGGCCTCCTGCGGGGACCGGGCTGTGCGGCTCTTCCACAACACCCCAGGCCACCGGGCGGTAGTGGAAGAGATGCAGACCCTGCTGAAGCGTGCCTCCAGCAACAGCACCCGCCAGAGGCTGCAGCAGCAGCTGGCACAGGCCCAGGAGGCCCTCAGGAGCCTGGGCGCCCTGAAGAAGTGACTGGCTCAGGCTCGGGCACAGTCCTGCTGCCTGTGCCCACCGCTGCCATTTTCTTCCAGGTGCTCCCAGGCAGAAACCTCCAGAAAGGAGTCCTCCAACTTGACTTTCTTACTGGTGGCCTCTCTGGTCTCTGTCCCACAGAATGTACTCTTGTCTCCTTAGACAGCTCTCCTTACTGGTTCTGATTTCTCCGGGACCGAAGAGCAGGGTGCTTCTCTCCTTAGTATCCTCAACCAGCCCCCAGGGGAGTGGTGGAGGAACAAGAGAACTTGACCTTATGACAGTGCACCCTGACACCCAGAGAAATTCGCAGATGCAGAGGTGAAGCCTAGGAACATCAGAGAACAAGGCAGCAGCTTTGCAGGGTGAGATGCTGGGAAACGTCCAATTGCAGGGCAGGGCAGTAAGGTCAGGGGAAGCCACATTTTCACCGGGACCAGGCTTCTGAGTCTGGCAAAAAGGAAACAGGAAGGATTTCATCCTGGCTCCAATTTCTTCTTTGCAAACTAGAAAACAGTGCTGTGGCTCCTTCCACAGAGGCTGTGAATTGAAGTGAGTCCCCACCCTGCAGAGGATGAGGAAAGGGGATGGTCACTGTCATTAACAGCCAGCTACAAGTGGGGCTCAGTGTGGACAAAGCCACACTAGAAACACAGATACGCATTCCCTAGTAAGGCATAGTCATAGGATTCATGTTTTGTGGAGGAGTGGTGTTATCTTGTGGTGGGGCTTCTGCCTTTCCTAAGTTTACCTCCCTCCTGAGGAGCGCTCTTCAGTTCATCACCTGCTTGCCTACCCTGACAACACTAGACAGGGACAACAAATGCAAAGGGGTAGTCTCTGCCATCAAAGGCTGGAAGGAGGGAGGAAAAACATTTTTTGGTTTTTTTACAGTGGATTGTAGTAAAGGTCAAGATGAGATTGCAATCAGGATGGAGGCACTGGATAGGAAGTGGAAGGTATAAGTTTGTATAAGGGATTAGGTCTTCATAAATCTGGAATTTTGGGCTGAGCAGTGGTGGCACAGGCCTTTGATCCCAGCATTCAGGAAGCTGAGACAGGAGGATCACCATGAATTGGAGACTAGCCTGAACTACATAACAAAACCCTGTCTCAGAAGAACAGTTTGAATTTTGGGATTTGGGGACTGTTTGACTAAAAGGAGGCCTGATGAGGACTCCAGGAGGACTTGGGATGAGGCAAAATATAGGCATCAAAAATCCAAGTCTTGATCTCTTGACCAAAACCAGGGCCTGCTCCAGTTGTCCACAGTACCGTCAAATGTCAGTGCAAGCCACAGCCTTGCCGTGGTCCTTGATTGCCCCCTTTTCTTGACACTATCCATCACCACTACCTCATCCTCACCTTTGAAACTCCTTTGCCTGTGATTCAGGGGACATGCAAGAGCCTGCCATGTCTCTGTCTCCTCTGCCACCACCCTGATCCTGGCTACTATCACTCAGTAGGCCTTTGTTGCCTTTTCATTATAGCAGACCAACCTTTTGACAGTGTAAAACAGATCACATTATTCCTCTCAAAGGTTTCCCTTCAATCTTGGAGCAAAATCCAGAGGCTCACACGGTGCTATGAAACTCGCTTTGTCTCTCTGGGGTCCTTTCCTGCTCTCCAGCCACGCCAGTCTTGCTGTTCCAGAATGGGCAAGCTCTTTGCAGCCTCAGGCAGGCCCTGTACCTTGCTGGTTCCTTTTCATGAAAGGGTTTTTCTTCTCTATTGACAGCAGGCTGGCCCCAGATTGGTTCTAGGTTTCTTTGTACCACAGTTAACCTCCTTACCCAGAATGGGCAAGCTCTTTGCAGCCTCAGGCAGGCCCTGTACCTTGCTGGTTCCTCTTCATGAAAGCGTTTTTATTGACAGCAGGCTGGCCCCAGATTGGTTCTAGGTTTCTTTGTACCGCAGTTAACCTCCTTACCCACCGTATCTGAAGTACCCCTTTCTACCAGTCACTACAAGCATCACAGCGAATTTCCTTTATTTTGTGTTACTCAGTTCTATCTGAAAGAAGCTTGTTTGGATGTTTGCTTCAGAGGTTTCAACTTCAATCATGCAGATCTCAGGTGGGTACCAAGACGGCTGGAGACTGTAGGCTGGAGACGCCAGACGCAGGTGTCCTGGGTGTGGGGCAGGACAGGCTGTTGCTACTCTTAAGGATCCAGCACAAGTTGCCTGATTCAGAGAAGTTTGACACTGGCAACTTAATAAAAACATCAGGCACTCTTCAGGACCACAGGAGACACTGATGTGGGCAGGGTGTGATCTGCCAGTCTCCTGTTGGCGGCTTGGGGATTGAAGAACCCACAAGAAAGAGCTGTGCGAGGGCAGAGTGCTTGGCTGTCTGCTTTGTGCTAGGTACAGTAATGGGCAGAACAAGCCCTCAGTAAGTGCTGAATGCAGACCAGGGGCAGCCTGTGTGTGTTATGCACTCCCAGTCTGCTGTGGGCTTCTGTTCCTAAGTATGATGGGACTGTACCAGGGCTGGCAGATGCTTGACAGGAGAATGAAACTCTGCCTCTTTGCTTCATACACCTGTTTGGGGAGGCATCTCTGGCCTTGCTCTACGCTATATCCAAGGAGAGGAAGGACTGAGTGTTAAGTTGCTGAAGTTGGGCACCTCACAGTCCAGTTGTAGCTGAGTCACAAGACCAAGAGCAGGAAGATAACTTGGCCTCTGAGTTAGTTTCCTTATCTGTAACATGCAAATAAATTCTGTCCTGCCTGCCTTGCTGTGTTGTGAGTGAGTAAAAACACTACAGAAAGCTCATTGTACAATCTAAAGACCAGAAATTCTTCCCAGAGGTGTGGCTTCTCTTGTCACCCTAGAGAAAGTTCCTGGATGCTAAAGTAGAGCAGGGACTGCCAGGTTTCTTAAGTTAAAAACTGAATAAAGGATGCATAAATATTTCAGTATTACTATTTTAACTGTTCTGGCTTAAAATTTTTCAAGAGTTTTCAGGTGTGGTGCATGCCTTTAATCGTAGCAGTTGGGAGGCTGAGGCAGGAGGATTGTCACAAGTTTGAGGCCAGTCTGGGTTACCTAGTGAGTTCCAGGCCAGTCTGAACTATATCACAAGACTCAAAAAATTTTTAAAGTAGAAAATTTGGGAGAACTGGGAATGTGGCTGAGTGATAGAGCACTTGCTTAGCATACCCAAGGTGCTGGGCTCAATCCCCACCACTGCCAAAAAAATAAGAAATATAAAATGGCATGTAGCCTTTTTTTTTTTTTTTTTTTTTTTTGAGGCAGTCTTGCTCTAGTCCAGGCTGGCCTTGAACTCACTATAGCCCAGGCTGGCCTCAAACTCAATGCTGATCACCCTGTCTCAGCCTCCCAAATACTGGGGTTACAGGCATGTGCCACCATGCCTGGCAACCTATTTTTAATTGATCATCAAAAAGAAAAAGGCAAGGTGCTGAGAGACAGGCAGGAGTATCACAAATTTGGGCTCAGCCTGGACAAGTTATAGGCAGGACTTCTCAAAACTTAAAGTTTTTAAAGGACAGAATGTAGCTTAGTAATGGCCTGGGTTCAAACCACCCCCCTTTCTAGTTTGTATAGTTAAAGATCTTTCAGTAGCTGTGATCAGTTCAGTTTCTGTCGAGCTAACAGAAGGATCACAAATTCAAGCCCAGACTGAAAAATCAGTGAAACTTTTGCAAAAACCCTGGGTTCAGTCCCCAATACTCAACCTCCCCCAAAAAGCCAAGGTAGTGGGCATACTCAAAAGTGTTTGAGGCGGCGGATTTAGCTCAGTGACAGCTTCTATCTGGCAAGTGTGAGGTCCTGAGTTAGATTCCCAGTACAAAGAAAAAGTGTCTAAAGCCACTATCGTGACATATACCTGCAGTTCCAGCACTCAGGATTGCCATGAGTTTAGGGCCAGCCTGGGCTACAATTTCAGGTCAGCCTAAACAGCATGGTGAGTCTGTCTTAATGCTGTCCCACCCCAAAAAAGTGTCCTTTAATTGGAGGCTACTGGAAGTAAATACGGAACGCACTGTTACAATAACAGTGGTGGTAGGTTATTTTATGCAGCACAGGATAGACCCAGATTGGGCATATATCCTGGGAATTTGAGGATGGCTGTGTTCTAAAGTGAGCTCAAAGAGCAGGTCCTGGGCTGGGGATTTAGCTCAGTGGCGCAGTGCCTGCCTGGCAAACATGAAGTCCTCAGGTTTTTTTATCGGTACCTGGGATCGAACTCCACGACTGCATTTACAAGGCAGGCACTTATGTTGCTGAGCTATATCCCCAAGCCTGAAGGTCCTCAGTTTGATTCCCAGCTACCCCTCCCTGCCAAAAAAAACCAGGGCCTTCCTGGTGAGCCTGGCTTGCTCAGGTTGGGCCCATGGAGGGCAGAGCTTGGCACTGAGGATTAGCTACTGCAGCTGAAGGCCAGGCACAGACGCCTGGGCTGTACTTTCTGAGATGCTGAGCACCTGGTCCTCATCTCTTCTGGCTTCAGACACTGCTCTCAGCTCAGGAAAAGGATTCTGGCCTTGCTGTGCCTTCTGAGGACATGCAGCTGGAGCTGTTCGCATGTTCTTGATTGCACAGTGGCTGGCACTTCAGTGCTAAATCTGTAATTTGTACCACCTCGGTATTGCTTTGTAGCCTATAAATACTAGATTGTTAGTCTTACATAGGCATTGAGCACTCCAGGAGGTAGGGATGTAGGGTCTTACGGACAGATACAAGGCAGAAACTGGGATCTGGGCTTTGAGGGCAGGGGTTGGGGTGCTGAAGACAGATGGAAGCAGAGGCTAGAGCAGCCAGGAAGGGGAATGGGCTGTGGAGTAAAAGGAAGCTATAGGGGCTGAGGTGTGGCTCGTGTGCACAAGCCCCAGGTTTGACCTTTAGCAGAAGGCAGGCAGGCGGACAGGAAGGAAGAGAGGTGGGGAGGGAGAAAGGGAAGAAGGGCGGGGAAGGGGACAGAAGAAATAATGGAAGAAACCTCAGGCAAAGCCTGACCAGGGTGGAACAGGGAGAGAACTCAGGTACAACTGCCAGTGCTGGGCCATGTGCTCAAACTGGGAGGTTTACCCTGGGATTAGACAAATTTCAAAAGTTGGCCTGTCTCCTGTTCTGCCCTGTGTTTTATTTTCCATTGCTTTTTTCCTTCACCTAAAGGGCAGTTTGCTTATTCACCTTTTCCTCACCCACTGCGGCCACTGCAGTAGAGCAGGTGGCCAGGGCTCAGGCAGCAAGTGCTTGGTTATTTTGCAGCCACCAGCTATGGGCAGTAGATTCACCACCTTTGATCGCGGTATTTCCAGCGTGATCTCCTCCCTCTGTGTGCTAGTGCAGCTCTTCCTGGCCTCAGGCAGGCAGACAGATGCTCCTCCATATGCTGCTGTGCAGGCCAGGATGCTGGTTGCTCTTGACAGTCATAATGGGAAGTTGCATCAAGTTTAGGTTACTTAGGGATTCTCTGAGAAGCACAGAAGGAATTTCTCTAGAGGAGAAGTACTCACTGCTTAACCTGCTTCCTGTATATCCCCGAAAACACTGGTACAAGACTCAACGCTGCAGGCATCCGTAACTGCCTGTCTGAAATAGCAGGGGGCAGCAAGCTGATGTGCTGTGCTGAAGACAGAAGAGGCCCTCAAATATTTATTGAGCATTTACGGTGCTTGTGGACATAGGCTTTAGAGTAGTACATCCCCTGTATTGTCAGGGGTCAGCTTCAAGGTCACTTTGTCTAGATGAATTACAGCTTGTCATACCACCTTCATTTCACTTAGCCAAGTATTTATCAAAAGGTATTTTAGAGTCCTGTGTGGTGGCACATGCCTGAGATCTCAGTACTCTGGAAGGCTGAGGCAGGTGGATTGCAATTTGGATCCCACCTGGAAAAAAAGTACTGAGGTTCAATTTCTAGAACAACAAAAAAAGGGCAATCAGTTTAGCTGAGTGCAGCGGTGCATGCTAGTAGTCTCAGCACTCAGAGGACGATTGTGAGTTGAAGTCCAGGCAGAGCTACATAGCAAGACCCTGTCTCAAAAAACTCACATATGCACTCAGTGCCAGGGGCCGGACATGCTTTACCCTTTCTCTGGCTGACCAACCTGGTGTGGTGGTGCTGGGTGTAGGTGGCTCCAGGGCAAAGGATGGTGGTTGCCTTGGCTGCAGGATGACTGGGAAGAACCCAGGGGGTTTTGTAAAATGGACTGACTTCCAAATCAGCCGGGATAACCTTATCACAGATGTGGGCACCCCTGCCAACTGCAGAGAGGGGTACAGGAAAGTCACAGAGAAGCCCCTTCTGATGTTCCAAGGAGCAAGCCAGCCCCTTCCAGGCTCCAGGAACACCACAAAGGTATATAAAACCCGCATGTGAGAGGAGTCAGCAGTGCCTTCCCCCAAAGAAATGAGACCTCCCTGTGACCAGTGAGGATATGAGGGGAACTACCAGCTGCTGCACAAACCACATACCCTCCTGTGATGCCTCTGAATGGTCCCGAGGGGTTGTGGTGGCCGGGCAGAGCCAGGCTGGAGCCAGAGTCAGCCTGGGGGGTGGTAGATCTGAGCCCATCACTGGTCTTTGAGCCTCCACCTTCTCACCATCTGGCTTTCCAACTGTAGTGAACATGAACCCCTAGTCCCCCACGTTTAATGTAGCATCTTCACTGACTGAACATCCAGGAATCCACTACCTCCCAATCCACTGTGCTCAGCTCCCATCCACCTCGCTGTAGTTTATCTGGTCTCCATGAAGCCTTCTCTGCACTATGCCACCTAATGCCCTACCAAGTCCCCTCCTTTCTCCTCCTGCCAATCTCACCGCCTCTCATCTTCCATACTTTGTGTCATATGCCTGACTCCTGGCAGAAGCCACCCCCATCACTCCAGCTTCTCTCCCAGCCCATTCATTCAACAAAGCCTCCCACCCCACCAGCTCCCAACCTGGGCAGTTGCCACATCACTCAAGTACTCAGCTACTGGACCTCACTTCAGGCTGGATGCCCATTTACTATCAGATGTCCAGGCTACCTGCTGGACAGACCTTGCATGACCCAGCAGGTGCCAGACCAGTTCTTCCCCTCAGGAGGGCCAGTGAATGGAGGAGACAATGAGAGAGAAAGGACAGTGAAGCCCTTGACTGCCCCAGAGGCAAGGGCGAAGGCCAGGGATGGTGTGGGTGCTAGAACATGTAGTGGATGGACAATTGTTTTTAGGTCCTTTGCCTTCGAGGGTGGAGGTAGAGGTGATGGCACCAGCACACCAAGGGTCCCCAGACACCAACCTTGACATCCAGCGGGTGGTTGGTGCTTTGGCACCTCAGGACTATCATGGTGGGAGCTCAGAGGAAAGATGAATCCAGCCCCCTTAACCTGAAGCATCATACTCCTGACCATGAGAGAGAGGGACGAGGGTCAGCCAGGAACCCTACCTAGGTGGCAGAGGAGGGTCAGGCCCATGGGTTGTACTGTTGGTCCCATCAGGAACCGATAAAACATAGACCTTTACCCAAAGCAAAAATGGTTGTAGCCAATGGGAGCCTGTTGCCCATTGGAACTGACCCAGGCCTGCCACCTCTGGGCTCAGAGGTCCTGGTGGCATCAAGTCTGGACAAGGAGCCTGCACCACCCTCATCACCTCCTCCCACTTACTCTCCCGTTTCATGAAAGGCGCCATCAGCCAGCTAAGCTGAGGTGGGTGAGGCCCCCAATCCCAGGATTCTGTGCTCAGTGCTGAAGTGTGTGTGTGTGTGTGTGTGTGTGTGTGTGTGTGAAGATTGACTCTAGCACAGTTGTGGACATTCAGAACAACCAATACCCTGGATTTGTTACACTGCCTGTCATAGTGGTGAGTAGCAGAGCGAAGTGAGTGTTGAGGTGCTCCCCAAGCACCCCTTCTTTGTATATGGCCAGGGACGGTCTCCTGCAGCCCTGGGTGGACTGCACAGCTCTTCCCTGCCCTGCCATTGACTACAGGTGGGAGATGCCTGCATCTCTATCAGTTTACAGAGCTTGAACAGTAACGTGGTTTCTCAGGCCAGCTGGGCTCCCCCAAACCAGCTGGTCCCTCCCGAGAAAGGCCTGAGAGGATGGCCTTGGGTCCCAGAGACCTGCGTGACAGCAAGGCAAAGAGCCAGCCCACAGGAGAGGGCTCCCAAGTGACAGCATCCCCTCTGCCCCCGCAGCCTGCGCCTGGTGCTGCCAACTCCCCCAGATGCTGCGTGCAAGGGGAGGAGGTGGGGCTGGGCTGCTCTGTCCCTCTCTCACTCCACAAGGGATGAAGCTGTCCATCGCAGGGCAGGCGTTAGAAGACGGGAGAATGCCAGGACTGGGGCTTTCAGCAAGCTGCACTGTGAGCAGGAAGAGGATTTGCACACGCTGAGCAGGCAGTGGCTCTCCTGGCAGTGAGAAAGGGAGCAAAGAAAGAGCTAAAAGTGATAATCCACAGCGTATAGCAGCAGTAAAACGGAAGGGTTTCCTCCCTCCTTTTTTTGTGGTGGGAGGGCAGGAGGCCCCATGCTTAGAAATAAGAGAGTTCCCACCCAGAACGCTTGTGGTGAGAGATGAACACTTTATTTTTATAAATTTTGGTTTTTTGAGACAAGATCTCACTGTATAGTCCAGGCTGGCCTTGAACTCATTATGTAGCCCAGCCTGGCCTTGAGCTCCCAGCAATCCTGCTGCCTCAGCCTCTCAAGTGCTGGGATTACAGGCACACACCACCACACCTGGCTGAGATGTGCACTTTCAAGGGTGATTTTTGCTGCAGAGATCTGGGGCTGGGTGTTGGAAAAGGAGCATCTGCCTCTGCGGAGCTCCGCTTGATTCCCCTTCTCCAGTCCTTTGCCGTCTCTCCTCACCATGCTTGCTAAGGAAGGAGGTGTCTAGCAGCTTGGACACCAGGAGAGAGAGAGGCCCTTCTGAGTGGGGTTCTGCCTTGCTAGGGGCTCAGGCAGGGGACTTCGGGAGGAAGACCTCCCAGCCAGGGACTGGGCTCTAGGAGAAATTCTGGAAAGGCAGCTGACCCCACAAAGCTCCTTCTACTCAGTAGGCTGGGCCTGCTTTGAGATTCTTTTGAGTCTCTAGTTTGTAACAGTGACTTTGGAAAGAATCAGTGGGCCTTTTACCGGGGCACCTGCACCCACATTGTCTGTATCATTCTAAGCACCCGCGCTGCCACAGCCCTCTGCCGCCCTGGGCTCTGCGTGGCCTCTTGAGCTGGGTCTGAAGCTGGATCTAGGTAGCTGCTCTGCCTTTTGTCTTCTGCAAAAATGGCTTTGTTCACTCTGACCAAGACCTCTGGCTTCTAGCATGTAGGGGTCTCTGGTTTCCCCATCAGGTAAATTTTTGTTTTTAAGAACTCTAAGTCATGGCCCCTCCTCTTTTACTGCCACATCGTTTAGGGGACAAACGAGAAGGGAATCATTCCCCGAACCAGGGCAAATGTACCTGGCTAGGCAAGTCTCATTCTGGTATTTTCATGTGTCCCCCTCTTGTGTGACTCTGCTGTCTCTCTTAGCATTCACTTGCCTCCAAGCCATCTCCTCCCACTGCCAGCTCTAAGGATCTAGGATAGTCTTAGTGACATTTTAATACTGGAAATACATTTCATTTCACGATGGTATTTTCAATTGTACCTGCATGTGCTACCCTTTGTCTTAAATACACATTTTGTAAGTTTTCCTCTGCCCAGAGTATTTTCAACCTTAGTTGCATGTGCTACCCTTTATCATAACTTTCCACAACTTTTAGCACCAGCTGTGGGATTCTCCTGGGTACTGGGATTCAGGCCCCTCACCAGCTATCAGGTGGGTGAGTGGTCTTGTTTGATTTTGGGGTGGTCTCAAAGGCAATACAGGGGATTGTCCACCAGTTCGCTGGCTAGATTTGTCCTGGGTATGATTCTGGCATTTGCTTTTATTGATAGACTGGTCAAGACCTGGCCTGTCATCAGGAGTCCCGAATCTTGAGGTCTGAGTTGTGCTCTGTCAAAGACTATAAACAGCCAAACATGCTCTCTGGAAGAATGACAGTCTCTTTAACAAATGGTGCTGGAAAAATTGGCTGTCCATATGCAGAAGACTAAAACTAGACCCATGTCTATCACCATACACTAAACTAAAATCTAAATGGATTAAAGATCTAAATATTAAAACAGAAACACTAAAACTGCTGGAAGACAAAGTAGGTAAAAACCTCAAAGA
>PVJX010019654.1:0-34550 GCA_004027295.1 Dolichotis patagonum | reverse complement strand
GGAAACCGTTACTTGGGCAGAGGGCAACAGAGCACAGCCACATTCCTGGCTTCAGGGAGAGACACAGGCAGCAGGCTGACTTCAGAGAACGGGGCTTCCCTCCTTGGGCCCCTTTTCTACAGGCTTCCTCAACATTAGGTTACAAATCAAGATCACAACTCTCATAGTCACGATGATCTAAGGGCAGTGGTGGCGAAACTATGGCACATGTGTCACAGGAGTTTGTTTGTATCACTGAAAGCTCTAAAAAGTTCACCATCAATGGTCTAGGGTATCCAAAACCTTGCCCTTCTTCCAGTAAGAACAGCTAATGCTATATTTGTCATATCAAAAGTATCCACGGTTATTTCTTCAGAGAAATAAAAAATTGTTGAAAAAACAGAAGCTATCGTAAGTCACTGTGGACTTCTTAATTATAAATTATTCCTCCTTCCTGTTCTATATCCAATTTTCGTTTGCAAACACTTTCAGTTAGATTTCCAACATGATCAAAATGAAGAGTTGTATCCTACAGGTAACCAAAACATTCTAAGCAAAAATCCCTCTTTCCTCTCATAATGTTTAACAGTTTCATAAGACATTCTGAAAAATTTAAAAATATAGTCATATATTTATATATGAATATGTATGTACATAAACACAAATCATTCAAACTGCTAATTTTACTTGAGTGAAAACAATCTTTTTTCTTTGAAAGAGCATTAGAGGACAAGAACAAAACAGAGACAAACTATGATTTACATACTATTTAGACAAGACTAAAATCATTCAATCAAAAATTCTTTGTTGATCGAATGACGAACTGCCCCAAGCAAACTGTGCTCAAGAGAAAGAACATAAAGGTTTTACCTGAGTGTCTATGAGAAGCCATGGCTCAGAGACCAAGTTCAGGAGCGGCACCTAGACCAGTCTTTCCTCAACCCCAGATGATAAGGCTATGGCTCATTTGTGAACATACATTTAAGGGGAAGCAGCTCACACAAAAATAACCAAGAGCAGATGTCCCACCCCTCCCCAGAGATCACAACCTTAATCCCACTAGAAAATTCTTAACCATTTTAGGTGATCCAAGGGAGAAGAATAGGACCCAGTAAAAATACCAAATGCTACATATAAATACCTGTGGGGCTACTCAGCATCCAAATTAGCTCCAGAGCCAGAGAGGCCACATAGAAAGTCATCCCTGTACCGGAATAAAATTTGGACTCAGCTCTCGCATAGCTTAACGGTGAGCCAACCTTATTAATCCACTTTATGTGCCTTAAGAGTTTGCATTTAGTCCTATAAACAACACATTTTTATGCTATTAATGATAAAAGTAACTACAAGAGATAGACTTTTGTTACCAATATTATTAAAGGGGCTTAGTTACCACAACTATGGAGATTAAGGGCATTACAGTGTCCTCCTTGGTATCTACCAGAGATCAGGAGAGTGCTGCAAACGAGAGCAATTCTAGCCACCCATTTCCCCAGTGTCGGAACAGAATGGGCCACATATGCACACCCCCAGCAGACACACAAGATGACACTTTGTCTCACCAACTCAACCACTTGCGTTTTACTCTCTTGGATAACAAAAGTAAAAACACAAATGAAAATGAAGACAACATTATATATTATACCAGCTCCACAGGCCATCACTGCCTGGAGACGGACAACCAGCAAGTTCTAGGAAAAAGCCTCCAGGACCCCATAGGGCCCATCCCTTGTTCCTCTTCTGGCCTCACCCCTGGCCCCCTTGACCTGGCTCCTGCAGGAATGGTCTCACTGCCCCATGTACCATCTCAGCACAGAGCCTTTCATGGTTGTTCCTCTACTCCCTTAAAGTATCTGCTCCAACCACTTTGTCAGTGAAACCTTCTCTGACCACCTGCATGGCTTAAATGGCAACCACACTCCCCACACTACACTCTTCCTACTTTGCTCCCCCAATTTGTCGTTCTTCACAGTACTTAGGCCCTTCTAACAAAGTAATCATCACACTGATTTCTCTTACTTGTCTAATTTTCCCTTCTGCTCCATGAGGGCAGGGACCAGCACCCAGAGTAAAGCTCAGCTCCTAGGAAGAGCTCAAAAACCATGTGTTGAAAACTAAATTAAAAGTACATAAACATGGCGATCACGCCTCCAAAAAAGTTGTTCTACCCAGAATCCTGAAACTGGCTTGAGGTACTGAACTTCAGGAAATACAGGCAACTTTCATACCAGGAGAGGCCCTGGGCCATGTGACTTTACAGCCACTGATTTGTCTAATGGTGCATGTCACTGCTTTTGGTCTTATTCTTGCCTATTTAGCTGAAGGCTGGGATGGTGCTTTGGTTGTCTTTGTGTTCTCACAGCACACAATGATAAATGCTTTATGGATAAATGAATGAACGAGTTTTCTAATGTTATGCTCTTTAAACATTCAAGCAAACGTTATCCTAAAAGATATCTGATATTGTCCCTAACTCCTAGTGAGCTGGAAAGTGGCATCACAATAAAAGCCAGGGTATTTCAATCAAATATATTACATTTTAGGGTCAAAAAAAGCCTAGAAAAAGAAAGGAAGTGGCACCATGCTCTTCCTCTGCACCTTTTTAGCCTTTTCCTTATCCAGACTGATTAAATTTCGGCAGAGAGATTGACCAGTTACAACAATACTGCACCAGTAAAATAAACTTAAGACTTTTCACCCAGGGGAAATGCTTTTATTTTATTATATGACTGATCTTTACAAACTCTAACTTTGAAATTGTTATGAAGCATACTTTCAGGTAAAGATAATATATTTTAAATGTCCCCTTATAGTTCTGTGAAAAATAAGCATAGTGTACCAAATGCTTTTCTTTAGCAAGTCAATTCTAGTTTCAAGTTATGCATCAGGAGGTAGATTCTTTTGGCGAAAATGGTAGATTCTTTAGATGTCTGATAACCACAGATTATGGACACCCATATAGCCTTTAAATGTCTATTTTGCCTGAAATATAAGCTAAAATGCAGCGACGAGAGAACTACTCTCTGATCACTAATTAATCAACTATGACAAATGAGTATGAGCTGGGAGTTTGGCTCTACAACTACTGCACTGATTCCAGCTGTAACTTATATCATCCAGGTAACTCTGCCTTCCTAAAATTCCATGAAGCACGAAGCACTGTCTGCTCAGACACTGGTCTCCACTGTTGATACCCTCGAGTGACAAAACCAGAACTGTTCCAAAAAGCAAAAGAAAAAAAAAAGAAAAACAAAATGCCCTCTGCAATGTGAAAGACACAGTAATGACAGTTGGTAACTTTGTCCTATCCTGGGTCAGTGGTTCAGAAACCTATGTTATTTAACAGACACCACAAAAGTCACTGGCTTCATTAGTGTCAGAGCTGATCCTGTTATGCATAACAGTATGCATATAATTTAAACACTGTACTGTATACTGTACTGTAATATAATCACTGTACTGTTTACAAAGCCCCTTTATATACTATTGTGGATCTGCCTGGTGTTTACTGAGGCATAGAAAAAGGACAGATCTCAGAGGAAGAGCCTGGAGGCAGAGAAACGGCTCAGAAGAATACTGCATCTGTCTAAATGAGGCGGAGGGGAAAGCTGAGTGAGTGATAAGCAGTGACAATGGGCACAGGAAGGAAAGACTAGGTAGGAGGGACACTACGGGACTGGACTGGGAGGACTGCCTAAACAGAAAGATGGAACAGAGCCAAAGATCCCTCTGTGGCTGAAATTCTGTGAATGTGGCAGGCAATGGCAGTGTGGGGAACAATCCCACTTATTTTGGACTTTACAATGAAGTTCTTCTCAGAGGTCAATAATGAATCCCCTTAAACAAGATCTTGTTGTCAAGTAAAAAGAATAGTAAGATTACGGTGGAATCCCACTTGTGGGGATTCTCATACTTCAATCTAATCCAAAACTCTGCCTCTGAATCACCACTGGGAAGATCACACTTCAAAGTGGTATATCAAAAAACCCAAATGTGGTAAATTCCCTGACCCACTTGGCCCACACACATCCTCATGAGTTCCTCCTTCACAGCATGCCTTACAGTCACCCTTCTCCTGAATTCTATTTTTCTTTAAAGACATTCCCAAATAAAACTACTAGGCATTAGTAAGGCTATAAGCAAGCGTTTGGTAAACAACCAAACAACCTGGAATGAATCTTCATGGATTGATAAATGATTTCATCTTCATTTTCTTACATTACTCTTCTCCCTTTCCCTACCAGTAGGAAATTAATATGCTATAAGTTTTTTCTCAATATAATTTTGTCAGGTTACTAGTCCCTCCGCCAACAATTTCTCCTGAGTGACTCCAACTGCAAGATTAAGGCATCTAGTCATGTACTATGATATGATGTGATTCAATGCTAAACTCTCCAGAGTATTTCTTGTTCTATGTACTCTTGCCAGAAAAAGTCCAGTACATCTTTGCCCATCTCAGGTTCCTGTCAATCTTTAAGGCGGGAAGAGTACTTTTTCCTACTGACATGTCCAATTTTGCAAAGTCACTGCTTAAATGTCATGCTCATCAGAAAGCAAATGAGGAAGCACCTCTAGAAACTCAACAGGGGTAATTTCATCTTGCAAGTGCCAAATGAAAGTTCAGTATTCTGCTTCCCCAAACAGTATCTAAATCTCAGAGCAAAGGCAAAGGTGCTATGAAAGGGGAAGACCTGTTACAAGTAAGAGGCACATTTGAAATAAAAGACCCTGCAAACAGTGAGGTGCCATGAAAATGCTCATTAAATCCATTCAAGACCTGTCATTTCACAATGAACCAGGGTTTAGGTGGTTTCTTCATAATATTCGTTCAGGTGTTAGTAATTGTAACATGTGCCACATGGCCCCTGTCATTTGGTTTTTGGAAATGTCATTCCATGATTAGTAAGAGCTTTAAATGTCTCCTGTCCCCAAAGTCTGCCCCTTCCTGTATTGTTACTAGACCCTCACCAAGATGTAGAAATTATCCCAATCATACCATACATTTATTTTATGGACTTCTAACCAGAAATCATTTCTTAGGACAACACTGAACAAGGGACTTTCAAGGCAAGTCAATGTGGTTTATCTTAGATTTTAAAAAATAGAGGTGGCACTTAAAAGAGAAAAGCAGAACAAGAAAATAAATAGAAATCTGTAAGAATTTTAGAGGAAAATATATACCACAAATATAGAATCTCTGATTGAGGGAAAATAAATGTTTCATGAAACCAAGAAGCTGGTAAGGATAAATCCTTGTCATATTTTTGGTGTTAAAATTCTCTTCTAGTCTATTTCTACCACCCACTTGTGATATATCTGTTTTATTTCCATGTTGCCATGTGCCATGATTCAAAACACCCCTTCAATCATGCTAAATCCTGGCGTTCACCAACCCCACCTGTTATGAACATTTCAAGCCTCTGATAGATGCTTGAGGGCTAAACATTCCATGGGTCCATTCTGTAATTCACCCAGCTGATTAAAATCCATAACAGGAAAGAATGGCAAATCAAAATATGCTCCCACCCATACATGTACTCTTAATGCTGATAACTATGACTGACTGCCATGATAGAAAGACCACAATACTTCATGATCCCTGATTCCTGGTGTGAAATTGTAAGACTAGTAACATATAATCTGTCTTCATTTATGGAAGGACTATAATAAATACATTATTCTGCAGTGGTGTTTTCAAACATCAGAAGACAGCCCAAGGTCAAGGTTGAAGAAAGTCACAAGTAGCTGTGTGGGTTTTGCTCGGCAGAACATCTGAACTTAACATGGTACACAAAAGTGGGAGTGTGAGCATGGCATTAGGGAAGTGACAAATTGTCACTTAGGAAGTGCGTATTTTGTTAGGCACTTGAGTTGATTATTTGGATAGTACAGTGAATCTGGATTTCTGGAGGACTGAAAAAATACAGAAGGTGAAAGCTTACTTGGCCATCTGCCTTATTTCCTAGGGGTTCTTATTTGTCTGCTCCAGCAGTGTCTTAATCCAGATTCCATTCAGTAGTTCTTATGGACAAATCCAGGTGGGTGGTAGCCCACAGTGATAGTGTTGAGATGGCAAACACAAAAAACTCCCTGTAGAAAGAGCTTTTCTGTTGTGCTAGGACAGACGCTACAATATGAAAACTGCAAGACCACAATGATTACAACCTGTGATGTGCCAATAAATTACTGCCTCAAACGGTAGCTTGAATTTCCTGTTGGTCAGTCTGTGCATGCCAAGAACTGAGTATAGGTCCCTCCAAAAGCTGGAGATGCTAGGAAGACCTGAAGATGAAGTGAGCCAAGTCTGCTCTGCATGTATTTCCACCTCTATTATGATTGACTAATGATAAGAGCTGAAAATCATCTTCAATCCAGTCTAGTCCAATTGTTTCATTTTAGAAATGTGAAAACTGCCACCCCAAATGAGAGATGACTTGCCTCCCTGAGTTAGGTGCAACTCATGCCTACTTCCTGGGTGTCCACACTCTCAAGGTGCTGATCTTTTCTCCCTTTCAGGCTGCTTCCAGCAAAGGGTAATTACTTGTGATAATGCAAAATGCAGGAACATGGCTTATGGTAAATGAGATTCATTTTCCCTTTGCTTTGGTAGTCATCAGCAGAACCTACTTCAGGTCACACACCCTGAGACTAAGGACAGTTACGTGACTTGTGGATGGAACAGTATAGATTCCTGCATGCTACTGCAAAAGTCTAGTCAAAAAGAATATAAAATTTAGCTGTGATAACTTGCAAGTGGCAGCTGAGACAAATAAGGACTCAGTTGAATATAGTAACAGAACATCCACCCAAAACAACTGACACTTAAGAACAAGTGTGTGTGATTTCAAAGCTCTCCAAGTCAAGCAATATGTTCACTTTTCAGGCATCAAGTACATGAAAGAGAATACATGAACACAAAGATCAGTAAACAGGCCTTGTTAAAAGGAAAGTCTCAGCACTGGGGGTGTGGCTCAGTTTCAGAGCAAGCATTCAGCATACACAAGGTCCCGGATTCAATTTCTAACATCAAAAGGCAGGGGCACTCTGTACCTAGAGCTAGAGTGGCAGAAACCACCGAAGAACACACACTTAGAAAGATTATGTCACACTTATCTTAATCTCAGCCCTTCTTGTTAATTTTCAAGCAATGTGATAATCAGAGAGAACAAATACATGAACTATGTATCCAGTGTAAATCAAACCAGACTGTCTAAGGTACAGAAAATGAAACCAAAATAACAATGATTCCTCTATTGCATTCATGAACTTCAATAAACTGGTTTACACTGCATCCCAAGTTATTATCAGGGGCTTTCATAAAAAAAATTCAAGGCTTCATTGTTAGTTCTAACATAAACAACATGGAATTTTCCCTGAGCTTCATATATCTATTTTATAGTTTCCAGACTGGATAGTGTAGTGGCTAAATATATAGACTCTGGAGCCTGCTTTCATCACTTCCTGGTTATGTGACATAAGTGAACTTCACTTCTCTGTGACTCAATCTACTCAGCAATAAAATGGAGATAATAATAGTACTGATGCAATAGGGTCACTGTGAGAAATACAGTAGTATTAGTAACATTTAGACCAGTGTCTGGCACACAGTAAGCACTACATATTATTAGTAAGCAACACTCTTTAAAGTAGCTGTCCCGAGCAGCAGATTCCTACAAATAGAATTTATCTTCAAGTTTATCAGTTCACATGAGATATGTGGAAAAGAGTTAAGAGTTCAAGATCTTGGCCAAGAGCCCACCTGCAAGGGCCATGGGCCTGAGAATGGTTGGAGCATCAGAGAGCAAATCACAAAGTTTTACAGACTCAGAGGAATTGGCCTCGCCAGCAGCAGCATGAAGCAGTAGGGAGAGATGTGTATCTAACATCAATAAGGAGAGTTTATGAGCAGACACTGGAGACCTAGGGAGAACAAACCTCTTTGATCCTCTAGGGAAAAGCCCAATAAATAGGTCTCAGCCATTTGCTGAGTCTTGGAGTAGGCAAGTCTTTCCTGCAGTTGCCTTATCAAGACAGGGCCCAGTTAGCCCAGTGGATGATTAGACTTTTCTGGCGGGAGTTAACAGACTTTCCAACACACCAAATAAAGGTTTGCTTTCATGAGTGCTAATTAATAAGGCAAACTATCCTTCTTTGACATTTTAGAGCTTCTGTTACTCCACAAAAACCAACATCAAAAAGGGGCTACTTATATCTACTAGGCAGCTCCAGCTAGAATGCAGACTACTTTTGAATTTTGTGCGTCTATCCTGCATAAATGTCAGAGGCCTAGATCTGAAAGAACTAGTCATGTCAGACTGCTTACAGAATGGAGCAACAGCTCAGAGGAGATGAGGTTGCTTGTGTTGAGATATCACTTGGGTGAATACAGCAATACCAAAGGTCTCAAGTCTGAGACTTTTGCACCATACACCCCACACTTGACCAACCGAACACTGTGCTCAATCCCCCACAACCACCCCACGATGAGTTCAGGTTAAAGCACCCAGAGTAGGGGTGCTTACTCTGCAAAGACTACTATCTAACTAACCTGCGGGCAAGCCAGATGCTGTGGTGGCACTTGTACCTCTGGAAAACAATGCACAATGACCTAGCACCTCGGAACAGTCACTGAGGAGAAGCTATATTTTCTGGGCCACGGATCTCAAACCAGGTTCCAAATAATCCCCTCCTGTCAGGAAGGGCTGCTTAAACCTGACTCAGCTCACCCCAGGAGAGCACCAAGCGGGGCTGCTCATACTCTAGCGCCTGGGAAGCAGTAATACAGGGGCAGGGACAGCTCTGGGATCAGCTGTGAGGAAAGCACAGATCAACCCCAAAGACTCTCAAGCTCTTCGGAAAACTCCAGTGACCTCTTGTAGTGGCAGGGATTGGGGAGAATCTGCAGTCACAAGATCATAATCCTATATCATCCCAAGTTATTTAGTCATGCTACCTAAAATTCTACCAGTCAGGGCTTCAACTGAGTTAACATTACCCCCTATAAAGTGAAAAGATTACTGGTGAGTGCTTATGAAGGTAGCTAAATGACACAAAGTCTTCTGGCATTATCAGAGATAAAATGTGCAACATTTCAGAATGAAAATACTTCTTGGGTGGAAATTCTGAAAAGCTGCTCACCACTTTATATGTTCACGGTGACTATTAAAGTGTCCATGCTCCTCACTTTACCAGGCTGTTCATTTATTGATATCATTTATATACCATAAATCCCACCTTTTTAAAGTGTATGATTCAATGATTTTAATACAGTTATAAAGTTGTATAACCATCACCACTAATTCCAGAACATTTTCACACTCCTGAAAGAAATCCTAACCTTTTTTTTACAAATCTATTTTATGTGAAGTAGAAAAACAAAAGGGAAGAGAAACAAGAAAAAGAAATCCTAACCTTCTCTGCAGTCACCCTCCCCACTCTCCACCCCTGCCCTCCCAATCCAGAACTCAGAAACCACAAATCTACTTTCTGTTCCCTTCAATTTGTTTATCCTAGATATTTCATATGAATACAATCATACAGTGCATGGCCTTTTCTGTCTGAATTCTCCCATTTAGCATGTTTTCAAGGATCATTTATGTTATAAATTTATCATTCCATTTTATGGCTGTGTAATATGCCATTTTATGGATGCCTCACATATTTTTTGTCCATTTACCAACTGACAAGACCTCTGGGTTGTTCTGCTTTTTAGCTATTATGAATAATGCTGCTGCGAACATTCTCTTTGGATGTGTGTGTGTGTGTGTGTGTGTGTATGTGTGTGTTTTAAGTATGCACAGTATATATAGTGAAAAGTCTTCCTCTCCTTGTATGTCACCAGACATCCACTTCCCCTCATTCATAACCAATGATATCACTTCCTTCTTTATTTGTCCACAGACATGGGGTATATAACAAGTAGATAGCTCCCTATATATTTGTATTCTCTTTTCTTTTTAGAAAAGCATATAGTGGTATGTTATACAACTGCCTCTTCACCTTGCCTTTTATATTTATTTTCTACTGCTATTCATATTTATTTAGAGAACTTTCCATGTCAGTACAGAAAGAGTTTCTTTTTAATATGTACATAGTATTCATGTGCAGGTATATGATGATTTACTTGGTTCATTGTTTTTTTCACTTGGTCCGTTATTGACAGATGTTTGTTTCCACTCCTCTAGCGTAAGAAGTATGTGTACATGTTTTAAAATCAGATGCAGTGGCACACATCAGGAATCACAACTATGTGAGAGGCTGCAGGAGAAGGAGCACAAGTTCAAGGCCAGTCCAGGAAACTTGGCACAACCTTATCACAAAACAAAAAAATGACTGAGGATGTAGTTCAGAGATAGCATGCCTACCTATGAGAGGGGAGAGAAACAAAGAGAAAGTGGGAGGAAAAGGGAGAAAGAAAAATATCGTTGTTCTTAAAAGATGTGGTGTACCAATTTTAAAAAGTAATTTAATGAGTGCCTTCCTCTACAACTCACACATTTAAGAGGAGCTGGCCACTCTAAGTGAATGGGAGTTCTGATTCACCAGGAAAGGGAGAGAAACAGGAAGAGGATGAGATATCTCAAGCGGATCAGGGAGCACCCACTGAAGCTTACTGAAATGGCAGATTATTTCTGTTCATGCAGAGAAGATGCCATCTGGAAATCCCATGCCAACTATGCTAAGGTTACGTTTTAGCTAATAAGCTGCCCAGCAAGGAAGTGGCTTTGGATTCCAAGCCTAGTGTTCTTTGCACCAAACCACAATGCCTCGCCTGGGAATTTAAACACAATAATCTTAGTAAAACACTTACAGTGACAATGTACACATGTTCATGACACACTGTGCCACAGTACTGTGTATCGGTAGCAATGAAGGATCTACTCAAAACTGAAGGGGTATCTTACTGTTCCTCAAAGCTTTAGGTTAAAAAAGCTGTAAAGTACATGTGGTAGTTGACTTTCAAATGTTCATGTTGTCTTCATCTATTTTAAAAAATAAAAGGTGGCTGATTCCTCAGCTGGGGATTATAATGGAGCAACCTCAGCTGGGCGCAAGCCCTCTTGGATGATCAGACTGGCAACATGTCACTGAGGCACAGGGCCCTGAGTCACAGGCTGACCTTAAAGCTGCATGCTGGGAAAACAAGTCTACTATCGTGATACAAGTCTGTCAGGGATTTTTCAGCTATATCTGTATGAAGGTTTTCAATTTACTCTTTAATTGTTCCTACTTTGAGGCAAAAGAATAGTGGATTGCTTACAGCCTCAAAGGTCAGTCGTTTCTGAAATGGGCACTTGGATTTTTAAAGGTCACATAACTCACTGAAGCCAGGTGTCTTGTGCCCTATGGCTATTTGTCACTGATTTACCAATTTAGATTATACCTGTTTGCTTCTACAAAAAAGAAAAAAAAGCACCCTCTTTCTAATCTCATTGTGAACATTTTTTTAAAATATTAACTGGATTTCAGGAAAAGGGTTGATGTTTATAAATTGTGTTAAATATATGCAAACATTTTTAAAGTATGTATTCTGGCTATTTGTTAGATGTTAACACAGGGCTACCAAGTTGTGGTAGTATGATTATTCAGTATGACAAACCAGGAATATATAAGAATGTCAAAACTTAATTATTTTTAATTCCCTTCAAACTGTCAAAAATAATGTTAAAGATAAATGCTGAAGTCCATACAATTATCGTATTTGACCAGGAAGTGTAGAGAAAAGAGATGAATTCAGAAGTTGTGAAAGAGGGTATTTGACTTTCAAACACATTTAGGAAGCTCAAAATCAAGTTAACTCTAACATTAACCTAAGATAACAGTATGAACATTAAATTAATTTAAAGGTTTCATTAATGAAAAGCACAGTGAATGTTCTTGTGGTGTTACCATGTTGCAACTCAAGAAAAGAGCAGTGCACTTGGAATCAAAAGCCCTGGATATAGTCTCCGACTACTGAATTTCTGACTAGCCAAATTAACTTTCTTTCTGCATCTATGAAATGCAGATACTAATACCTCCCCTGCTTTCCCTTAGAATCATTTTACAAACAAAATTGAGTAATATGTGTCCGAGTACTATATAAATTGAAAATACTATAAAATACTTGAAAAAGAAAGAAATATATAGCTAGGCATGATGGTGCTCACCTGTAATCCCAGCACTCTGGGAGACTAAGAAGGAAGACTGACAGCCTAGGAAACTTAACAATTTAAGGAGACTGTCTCAAAATCAAGTTTTATATATAGAGTGTTAAGTTTCTTCCAATTTTTTTAAGTGGACTTAATTTTTCACATGACTGATACAATTTTCTCAATAAAAACACACATGTATCATGCATTTTAAAAATCTAGAGTCAGATCATTGTGAAAAGATTTGCAATTCCTATGACAGAGATTCTCTTTCACATTAACCTAAACTTTCAAAGACATAGAATTTAGAGAATAGTAATATGGGTATTTTAGTTTTGCTTCGTCAAGCTATTTAATCCCCTAGTGTTTAGTAATATTTAATTCTTTGAGAAGGCACAAGTAGCTGGGAACAAATGTATAAGCAAGCTCTACATAATCTTATTTCTTTGCTTTGATGTAAAAATCAAAAGCATACTCCTCTACATATTTGTAAAGGGTATTTTTAGTTGTTCTAAGTAGCAACATGATTCATCCTTCGTTCTTTATATTGAAAATGACAAGTTCTTAACAAAATTCTGTTTTTTAAGAAAAAGTAAAATGAGGAATACTTTGACTTCGTGTTGTTTAAAGGGATGGAACTTTAGTAACGACTTGAAGAAGTGAGTTAATCCCTTTGTAACACAGCCAGGATAGGGTTTATTTTCCTACTGTTATGATGGTAACTTAGAACACACAGCACAACAATATCAAATATCAATTCCCTCCAGAGTTGTAACTTTCTAAATGTAGTAATTACTAATTTGTCAAGATTATCATTCAACATAAAAAATAAATACTCTACATGGTAATTTGGACATTCATGCCACTTTCTGCATCAAGTCTTCAAATGCTATCAAATGTAAACCAGGTACTGTTTTCATGAAATCAGATTATAGGTGTTATAGGTAGATAAATGAAACATTAAAAGATTGTGTGTCTTGCCTTAAGAGAAAGGGGGGGGCAAGGTCAAACTAAGAATAGAAGCTCAAGTACTGTCACTTGTCCTGTGCATAAATCTAGAGAACTTTCCACCTTCCTACTAGCCATAAGACATAGTGATCAATGTTTATATATTTTAAACATGTTATACTTAAGAAAATTAATCTTTTCTCTTTAAAATAAAAAATTAATCTTCTCAACTGATTTGGGGAAATATCATTTAATTAAGGGCGGTACTATACATAGGAACTACAAGACATGAAGTATTCCTACACAAATTAACTTTTCCTAAAGAAAATTAACTCTGATCTGAAAGTTCAATGTTCCTATCTAAATCTTCCTAATTCATCGTCTTGAGCTATAATACAAAGTAGATACAGTTTTAAACTCACTTATACAATATACAGTAAATCAGTTTTATTATGAATGATTATGAAATAATTGCAAGATAAGTCATATATTTTGAGATCAAAGAGAAAGTCAGTGGTAGAGGAATCAAGAAGTTTGCAACCTAATAGTCTCTTCCCAGACCAAAGTGCCTGTTATCCCACCATGCCAAGGGGCTTTTATGGGCTTTAAAGGATCATGTATCTGTCTGAATAAGTTATTAAATTTTTATAACTCCCTATATGGTTTTTTAATCCACCCTCTGCTGATATATTTAAAATATGTATCATTACCAAGTTCTCAACCTGTGTCCATCACCTAATCTCTGCTCCAAAGATTTTCTGTCACAACTTTTTGTTCCTATACATTGTTTTCTTGGGCTATCAAGACACAGGAACTACTCCAGAAGTATACAAACAACAGCATATGGAACTGAAGTGAGAAGTAGAGGATTAGCTCTTATAAGGAGTGAGAAAAACTGCTTGGACATACTTTTAAAGGAACCTCCTGCCAGCCAGCTCAAGGGTGCTAGTAAGGACTCCAAAGAGGAAATATACACAGCCAATCTCCTAGCCAAGATTGTTTGGACACAATTTTGGGGACCAAAAATAAAAGGAACAAAACAGCTTTGTAAGAATATAGGGAATGCTTTCCACATAAATAGGAGGCAAAATCTTTATACTGAAACTTTTCATTTCCATCCTCATCCTTCCTTCAAATCAGAGTGCTGCTTTAGTAATTTGCACTTAATACCTTGACACCAGGGCTTGGGATCGGATCCAGAATGGACCGATTTAGACCTCAGTTAACTGCTCCTCTACTTTCCAAATGCAACAGATTTGGTGGGAGGAACTAACACTCAGTGTTTTAAAATGCTTTTAAAGATGATCGTGCCTCTCTATAAGAACTGCAAGTCACCTGGCTCCTGCCTCTGATGAAACCAAAATTTGCAAGTGTACTCTCCCTTATTAGAGGTACCCAATATCCGAATCACAAAAAAAGTTCAGATTTAAAATTAGGCCAGCATGATTTCCCTGACTCTATGTCAGAATTCCAGAAACCTGTTACTTTTAAAATAAGTTTCTTATGTTTTTCCCAATAACAACAGGATATTTTACATCTTTTATTTCACAGAATTCTATGCAGATTTAGTCAGATTAATGAAATGTTCAAAATCTTAGGCTTTGAATATGTAAAATATGTAATGTTAGCTGGTGAAGAAATCTACTATGTTTTGAAACACATCCCCCAATAAGATGGACTGCAGATCAAAAGGTACTTAATAAAATAAGTAAAGTGTTATTAATGGCAAAGTATAGCTAATGGTTATATGGGTGGCCACTGAAAAAATCATTTCCACTTTGAAAATCTGCATAATAAAATGTTATGGTAAAAATAAAATACATGTAAGCAAAACCCTGCAAAATGGACTGCAGTTACACATAAGCAGGACTGGCTTCCAAAAGATAAATTTAAGACTATGGGCACAGAACGTGGTATAATCTGAAATGACAAGGGCAAAATGAATACCTGTGCCTCCAAAGAAGAGCAATCTGTAAAACTCATTTTCAAGTCACAATCTGAGCAGCCGTGAAAATCTCACAAGGAACTATGATATCTCACATAGACATTTTCAGATTGTCTTGAGGGGCTTCGTTTAGTAAGGTTCCCAACCCACTCGTTCAACTCCATCTGAGAGATGCCACTATGGCCAGCCTCCAGCTTCCTAAGTGTCTCTCCCCTTTTATGGTCATTTCAAGTTTAAAGCATATACTCATCTGTTTCCAGATTCCTAAAGATACTAGAAAAAAAAATCTAAATATAACAGATGGGTAAGAGCTCATGGTAACTGGAAACCCAAATGTAACTTCAGCTTTCACAGGCCAGAGCCTTAACACCCATGGCTTTAGTGTAATGGCCCCGCTGTAGACCTTTTGTCTTTATTCCCCCAAGAGAAATATTACCCTGACTTTGATGGATGACAGATAAGTGCTATTCAAAATTTTATTTTAGGCTGACATTAATAGCCCTTACTTATTTTAAAGTCAATCACTAAGTATTCTCCAGCACGTTAGAAGTTACTTATAAAACTCAGTTGAGTATGTCTGTCATTTTTATTAGCTTTTTAAACAACATACACACTTCTAAAAATCTAATTCAAATGTTGGTCAAACCTCTGAAACATATCTACAGTATGACTTCTAGGGTTCTATAAAATATAATGTGAAAATCACTAGGCTAGAAGAACTCATTTTTTACTCTTAGTAAAAATGATCTTAGGTAATTAAGCAGCCATTAAACTCTCCCTAGAATTCATAGAAAGGAGAGTTATCACACTGGTGACTTTCTGATTCTGAATCTGTTCCTCCCTCCCACTGCTCCTGCCCATAGTATTTATCCCTTCCTGCACAGTATCATTTGCTTAACCATTCTGAACCCCAATTCTCCCATTTCATTCATATAAATAAGATCCTCAATTGCATTTCTTAGGCTAGCTTCCCAAGTTTCAACAGTACAAACAATGTGACCGTGTAACACGAAGAAAAGGAGCAGCAACATGTATGTGTCTGCACACTTGATGGTAGAAACAGACATACTCTCTCCCGAAACTGAAAACTGAGCCTATTTCACATTTAAGTTAGCACCTCTTCTTACTACCACCAAAATAAATGTCAGGATCTCAGCAAATCTGATAACAGCACTAATAATGTCAAAATTGAGGCCACATAATAACAAACAGGCTGAATTTATTAGGGTATGAAGTGTATAAGAGGCCTGTAGCTTACTATAAAATGTATCCAAAAATTAAGACAGACTAACAGGTGGACATGTGATAAAGGCAATATGGTCAAATGGTGAATTGTAGAAGCTAGGTGGTAGGAATGTGAGTATTCACTGCATAAGCTCAAATTTTCTGTGATAAAAATTCAATGTTGGAAAAAAAATGATGCCACGCTATAATGAGGTAGGAAGGACTGTTCCATTTGAGGACATCCTCTAGTGATATCAGGAATATGACTATGAGAGAAAAGGCAAGTCAAACAAAGATCCTGAGATTGTCCTGCATACTATCAGGTAATGCTATGGTTTGTAATGTATTCAGTGCCTATCATTAGACTCATTGTCTCTCTAGTCACTGCCTACTAATCCCATGGCACTAAATAATAAATGACACAGAGGACCTAAGGGGAAGTACCAGGATTTTTGCTTCTGAGAAGCTTCCAGTTTCCTGCAGAAAGAAGGGTACAATGGGAGACAGGAACCTCAACCAAATCCTTTATTCTTTATGCCTTACATTGTCCCAGTAGAAAAAACAGGAAATACCCTTGAAAGGGTCAAAGAGTCAGATCAAGATCTGGTACAAAGTTTATGAAGACTGACAGCACAGAGGGCAGAGCTGGAAACATAAAAATAGGCTAAAAATATGAAAGCATGTTGTATTGTCTCCCAAACAAAATCTATCACATGCCCCCAACACAAAGGGTGGAACTCATCCTCTCCGTTTAGTCGTGGAATGAACGAACCACTTGAAGGAAAAAAGGCGCTACAGATTGAATCCCCTGGCCCAAGTACACTGGCAACTACGGTATGCATACGGACTCTCACAATTATCTACTGAAAAAGTTCTCCTGGTTCTGGGAAAGGAATACGTGCAGCACTTTAAGTAAATTATGAATTCATAGCCTTAAAACTATATAGAAATGATAATGTCACATACACATCTCCCATGGTTTATGGGATGTCCACAGATTCAATAAAGATGATAAATGCTCAGCAAACTACCTATGGACCAACCCTTCTCTCTTAAAGTGAAGATCTCTTAAAGAAACTGTTTATCCAGTAAGCGGATATCCTCAGTGAGAGATGCTCTATGAACATACAGCTTATCCGGGTGACAGGAGAGAATACTCTTCTCGAAACATATGTGTATCTATTTCATACATTTCTATTTAAATTGGTTTTGATTCCTACTGCTGTGTACATAAAACCAAAATATTAATAATGAAAGAAACAATGAAATGCATAAATTATAACTATTATTAGCATAGTTCTCCATACAGACTTTCAGTATGTGATATAAGATTGATAGGATAATGACAATGATAAAAGTGCTGTTCAATCTCAAGCATTATAAAGGGCTTCAGTAGAAAAGGCTTTAACACTGCAATTTCTATAAAAGTTCTGACTTCAGCTATGCGTCTCATACTGGCCAGAACAAAATTCATATGATTTAATAATGACCTTAATCTAATAAATTTTCTAAGTTCAGAGTTATCTAAGATATGTGAGTCTTAGATAACTCCTTAGAAATTAAGGAGCATCTAACATCCACCTCACAAATGTGGCTTTCTTTAACAAATGAGCATCTATGACAGATGGCTTCTCAAGGATTTGTCCTATTAATAGAAGAGGTGATGATGGACAAGATCTTAAAACAACTTCCATATCCACTGAGCTTTTCTCATGTTCAAAAATCTTAGTAAAAGCATTAAGTATCCTCAGGTTCATATCGGACCTGAACCAAACTTGATGACAGATCTATATTTCAAGCTTGTGGGGTAAGAATGGACGGACACTCTTCACTTTCCTTGATCCCAGACTTTGTAGAATCTTTATTAATAATTGTCTGGTTCCTCTGTATTGATTTTAAGGAAAATTCACAATGTGAATTTGTTCCTAGAGATAGTGAAAGGACATGCAAATAGATAAAGTATCTATGAGTAAACCAATATGCTATGCACTACCCTTAAACTAAAACATTCTAAATTGATTTTAGACAAATCATTAAATTTCCTAAAACTGGAGTATCTTTGGGAAGTCTCAGGGCACAATGAGAGAATAACAAGCACTATATGGTCTTTTGAAGAAATGAAGTCCAGGATGGTTTGACTCTAGCTACCTGAGAGATCAGACATCTGTATCTTCATTTCCCATTAACTGGACATAGACAAAACACTGCATTTGAATTTCAGTGTCTAAGTGTGACTTTTTTTCATGGACATCCTGCTCAAACCCAACCTTTGTTGTGGACTTCATGGTACAGTTTAATACATTTGGTCTCTGAAATATGGTCCAAACATTATATGTACATAAGTTAACAATTATGTAATAGATACGAGATTTTTTTTAAAAATGCAGTGTTCAATCAATAATCCCATTAATTTAATATCCTTTCAAAAGGTTAATCTTATAGAAAGTTCTTGCAGATATTTCATGCACATTAATTCAACAACACCTGATTTCACTAAAAAGAAAATTATTTCCTTAAAATGTTTTCCTTGGGACATTAGTGATGTGTGTGTGTGTGTGTGTGTGTACGTGTGATTAGCTTTCCTTACAAGTGTGATGTATAATATGATGGAAAACTGTAAGAAGTGAAGACTCTAGTGAGTCCACATTTTGAAAGTCTAATGAGGACCCCTTTTTATAAGTAAGGCAGTCCTTAAGTGAAAATGAATTCCTTCTGAATCAGAGGCTGGGAAAAGTTAGGAGATGTTACAAGAGGTCAGAATTAATTCCGTTAAATTCCAGACGTAGATTTAGTTGCCATAGAGACAAGGGAGATAAATAAACCAGTAACCTTAACAAATGTGCTGCACCTTTGCCAGACATATTTGTGACTTACCATTATTTTTATTTAAGTATCGTGCAGTCCAAACATAGCTGACTCTGAAAACTACAAAACCAAACAGAACTAGGCCCAAAAGAAATACGAATGCTCATTCAAGCAAAGGGCAAGCAAAAGAGTCAAGAGCTACCTCCCCCTAGCAATGTGCTCTCTGCTCCCCGTGAAACATTGCAACATGAAGCTCAAGAGGCAATGACATATGGGGAAAATATGTGGTGCCAAAGCCAGAGGAAACCATGTCAAATAAGAAAAACAGACATGAAGTAACTGACCTAATTAAAAAAGAAAAGTGTCCTTAAGCAGGGAAACAAGTGTGTCTGAAACAAGGGGTATAAGTAAAGGGAAGGGGACCACTGTGACAAGGCATACAACCTTAGAATGAATCTCTATGCCTCTTTTAAAGAAAATCAGAAGGTGAGATAGGCACTGCCCTCAAATTACAGGTTTATTAAGATTCTCCTCAAGTGTACACTGGATTTAGACATGAAGGCTCATTCCCTGCCTGGCACAGCTACACATCCATTAAAAGCTTTGCACTTTGTCACGTGGGACATGAAGATGTCTCTCCACCAACCGTGAAAAGAAGACAGTGAGATGGAGGCTTAAGATGATAAAACAAAATAATCAAGAAGGAACTGTATCACTAGAACTTCATATTCAAGCTCTGGGCAGGAGTCTTCATCGTGTTTCTATGGTTACTTACTAAGCACTAACTGTATGAGAAACAAGTATACCCACTTGCAATCTGGAGTTAAATAGGTACAAATAGGAGATTCTCAATCTTTAAGTATGCAAAAAGCTATAGTAAAATGTAAAAA
The DNA here is from genome assembly GCA_004027295.1 of Dolichotis patagonum. NCBI lineage: Eukaryota > Metazoa > Chordata > Mammalia > Rodentia > Caviidae > Dolichotis > Dolichotis patagonum. The sequence goes on along the minus strand of PVJX010019654.1, from coordinate 14,628 downwards.
CAACATGAACAAAATCCTCAAAGTGATACATTTGTCCACATGCATTCTAGATCATGTACATCTCGTTTCGCACGGTTGCAATCACAACCCAACTAGAACTCTGCATCCCGCATTTTCCAGTAAGGTTACTTTATACAAACCCTTTCACATTTCTAAGCAAGCATCAAATGGCAATTTTGAGTGAATTCATGGAATTCCACTGCAAAGAAGTACTTCAATTTACTTAATCAAAACTATGGGCTCAATAAATGAACCATTTCTCTAATGTTGGACATTTAAATGTGTTCTAATTTTGAATCCTTGCAAATAGCACTATGATGAACACGTATAACATATAGTCATTTTGTTTTTTCTTGGGGTAATTTATTTCTTAGAACATATTTTCCACAACAGGATTACTATATTAAAGGGTATCAATCTGTGACTTTTGCCAAAAAATATTCCAAAGGACTTTGGACCAACTTAAACTGCTACCAGCAAGAAGTGAATGTCTGTCTCCAGGTAATCACATTAGCATCGTTTCCTTTTCAATTTATTGATTTAATAGGTGGAAAGTGTACCTTGTAGATGTCTGAATATGCTTGTCTCTAACTACTACTGAGGCTAAACATTTTTCCATGCATTGATTTACTGTGTGATATAATGTAAATGCCTTTTACCCATCTACCTACTGGATAGTTCATTCAGCTATCTTATACCAGGCCTGCGTGTGCCTTTTTTTACAATCTATGGGTTCTGTGCACAATATAGAATGTAATTGTCATTTCATATATGCAGCAAATTTTTCTTGGTATACTTTCCTTTTTCATTTTAATTATGCTTAAATTTTTTCCCCACAGTAGGGTTATATGTATTAGAATCTGTAGATCCCTTCCTTTCTGATTTTTATCATTTCATACCTTATCAGGTTATTATATATCTAAGAATCTGATAACTACCCTATTTTCTGTGGCCTTATTTACAAGCTTTCTAAAAGGTCCATATTCTCCTATATTAAAATTATCAGGTTTAATGCCTACTTCATGATTCTTCAGCTTTAACATCATCCGTTTTCTTAGTACAAGCATATAATTTAGAAGAAAAACTCAAACAGAAGTTTATCTTCTAACATGTGTTAGGCTGTATCCAAAAATCATTGATTTTCACTTACTCTGCTATATCTAGATGTAAACTCAGGTTTATCTAGTGTCTTAGTTACTTTTCACTAGTAACTAAGACACTGAGACAAAATACCTGATGCCCAAAGTTGGGAAAGGAAAGGTTTATTTCTTACAGTTTTTGGAGGTTTCAGTCCATACTCAGTTGGCTCCAAGGCAGGGTGGCATGGCGGGGCCGCAGTTCATGGCGGCTGCAAACAGCAAGCGGAAAATGGCAAGAGAGAGACACGCCTTCTGCCTGCCATTACATCATATCCTGGCTCCACCCCTAGACCGGTGTAGCACTCACACCCCCAATCCAAGCACTAGACAATGAACCAATCACAAATGCACAATGCAAATACATGAGGCCTGGGGGCCACCAACATAAACCATGACATCTAGGAAGAGTCAACCTGAAATAGTCTTCATAAAATCTCTTTCTCAGGCCACAAAACCATTGCTGCCTATTTTTTCTTGAGATTTTAAAGTCCTCTTGCTATTCGAACAAAGATAGGTCCTCAAACTAGTGGCAGTGTAACCTGCCGTTCACTGGAATTGCAGACGCTCAGGCCCCACTCCAGGTGTGCTATATCAGAATCTGGATATTAAAGACTGGACAGGGATGAGGGAGACCATAGGAATGTTTCAGAGTGAAATAAAACACCTGTGCCTGTTGATGCTCCTTCTCTTAATCAGCTACCATCAGAATGCATACGTCCCCCAAGTTGTTTACCAAACACTTTAAAGTGTCCCCTTAAAATGAACACCACTCAACACTGAACCTGCAAATCAGCAAGCTGACCTTCTAAGAGAAAGGGTAACTTTCTTTTACAACCTTGGATTTACCTAAACCCAAGGTTGAGTTCACATCCCCTCAGGAGTAAAACACCCCAGTAATGGCACACATACACCCCTTGTCACCAGCATCAAGGAGACCGCAGAGCCTCCTGGAGACTATGAAAACCTCAGAGTTCATGCTCCATCCAAGGGAACAGAGGCCATTTGGCTCCAGCCTCATATAGCCAAACAGGAATGTAGGCTCAGTGTTGCCAGATCTTCTCCTGTTTCAAGAGAAGCTTGAAAATCTGGATTGTTAAAAATGTGAAATCGTTCAATTTTTAAATGCTGGCAATTCACTGGAAATCTTAAAAGAACACCCCTGCATGCCAGATCCAGCCCACCAGTTTGAGACCTTGGCACAAGAGGGAAGAATCTGAAACTCTTCAAGCCTGGGTAACCCATCTGTGCTGGTATGTATGCCTACAGCTAGTTCTCTGAGAAGAGAGGTCACATCAATATCAATGGCACACACGTCAAATCATTATGACTACTGTCTTTTATAATGTTGTGTTTTATGAATATTAAAAACTGCCAAATTAATAGTGAAAGTGACCATATGCCACCAATACAAATATTTCCTAGATGCAAAATATGTGTTTAATTAATTAACAATATTGTCATTACTGGAATACAGAGAACTCCTACATAGTGCAGCTCATGAATATGTTAAAGATTATGTTGTGGTCAAGTCTGTGTTCTGAATAATTTCATAAACTAAAAGATGAACAAATGGAATAATTTCAAGTTTCTGAATTATAAAGTTTATCTATGATAAGTGCAATATTAAACTTAAAATGAGACACAGTATTATTTTTTAAAAACCTAACTATTTTTGTATGGAAACTGTAAGGTCCAATTTCTGAAACTGTTCAATTATTCTAAGCAAACTTTTAAAACCAAGAGTGTAAGTCAGGCATAGTGGTGCATGCACACCTGTGATCTCAGCACTCAGGAGACTGATGCAGGAGGATCACCTTAAGTTTGAGCCCAGCTTGGGTTAAATAGTAAGTTTAAGGGCAGCCTGAACTACACAGTGAGACTCTGTTTCAAAAAAAGCAAAAAATAAAAAAAACCTGTAAAATGCACAATTTACATTTGTCTTCATTTGGGTCCCAGGCACAGCTATAGTCCCAGTCATTATTGCATACTTTACTATTTTTAAATGCTTATGTGGAGATGGCATAAATCACAGGTTCAAAGAGCAGAGTAGAGGTGGGAACTTTGAATAGTCTACTTAACACTGGGCAATGTAACTTTTTTAAAAATTAAAGTCAGTTTCTTTATCTGCTAAAAAGAAAATAATCTAGGGATCTCCTACACTTGAAGAATATCATACTCAAACATATTATGCTTTTTGTTTTGCATACTACTACATTCCTAGACTGACACACAGTAGGGCTGAATGAAGAGAAGAAGCACAAGATGCCATGGCATCATCCTATGTATTTCTGTCACAGTGAAACAGTTTAAGAGATTCTATTTAACTGACTCACTTGAGAAGCTCATTACTCTCAAAGAAAACCTAAACAACCCAAAATTTTGGTCAGAGTTCAGATATCATTTGGGTATTCCTGATATTTGAAAACCATTTCAAACATGAGTATGAAAATTTCAACTAAACCATCTAAAGAACATAACCTCATGCCCACGGATCCTATGGAAGTTCTCTACTGATGAAGCGTGTCAAAGCTGCAGCTTGCTGTTCAACTCCTAGGGACAAACACTGCATGAGAATTGCCAGGTTCCAACTAGCTGTCATTTTCAACTAAGCTGATGGGAGGACGTTTAACTTAAATAAGCTCGTCTCTGTTTCTGTGGGAAAATAAAAAATAAGAGCTGTAAAAATGCACAGAGCTAAAATCTTTGCTCTCTAGATGGAACACTGCAGGACTCCTCAAAGGAAGGTGACAGAGTCACAGCCTCCTGCTTGAGCCAAAGTGGTTCTGCTTTGATTTTCTTTACTGAGGTTAAATCTATGATCTTTTGAAGACAGATTTCTACAATTTTTTTAAAGTTTAGAAATAACCACAGTAGGTAAAGACTATCTATGGTTGAGAGCTATGGCAAGGTTCAGAGTGAAGACAGAATCTACCTCAGTGGCTAAAGCTTTTATCATCAGCCGGTTTAAAGCCCCGGCTTTTGGAGGGATTCCAACTACCAACATAATTGAGGGGAAAAAAAAGAAAACGCAGATTAAATATTTCTAAAACTTTGTGCTGTGATTTTTTTACCCTTTGAGGTTTCAAATATTTATGTGTGAATAACTATCATCCCTAATTTAAAAATCTAAAAAATCCACAGTGCTCCAAAATCTGAAACTTTTTGAGCACTGACATGATGCTACAAGTAGAAAATTCCACACCTGACCTTATGCAATGATGGGTCACAGTCAAACACAGGTGCCTGGCCAATGAAAGAAAAGGTCTGGACCATCTGGCTACCAAGGCAGCAGGTCTGCTCTGAACTGGAGGGAAAATTTATTAAGTGTGCTGGCACATGCTAATGTTACCCAAAAGAAGCACCCTTTAGCATTCCTATCACCATATTTTATAGTGAAAATGGCATACCTTGGCCCCTTCTACCAAGGGCAGAAAGATTCCTGCTGTTTGGTCTGGTCCCCACAACCTCTCTGGTCACCAGCAGGGGTCTTGTCTTTCTCTGTCCCAGGATCAGCTCCATGCAGCTTTCCTGCTCCCTACTGTTCGTGCTGTGACATGAGCAGGTCCTTATTTTCAATCAAACCACCTGATGGTTCCATTGTGCGTGGGAGATTCACTTTTCATGCCTCCAAGTTCAAAGAAAATGAGGTTTTCCCTTGCAAAGGTAGTATTTAGGGAAAGCAGTGATATTGGTTGGGTCAATTAAAATAAACCCTTTTAAGAGTCTGATGCTCTACTAACTACGCTAGCCAGGGAGCCATAAAATAAACCCTTTTAAAGCCTCCTATACAAATAAAGCTCTCTATACAAGGGTGTCCCTAACACTACAAATTGGAAGGTTAGAGATCAGCATAAGAATTTTGTGGCAATTAGTAAAACTTACCACACTGGATGTGTGGAGAGCTGGATATATTCGGTACGGGCTGGATACAGCTGAGAATAGCTTCCAATTGCCTAAGTTAGGAAAAAAATGAGAATCAAGAGTCAAAGTTACCGTTTTAGAAGAAAAGTCATAAATTCTTTTTTTAAAAGTCAACTTTCTTTGAAATGGCTCATGGTAACACATTCTACTTTATTTACAACCCTTAGAGTTAACAGAAAAGTGCCAAGATGTTCTGCATATTTCTCCAAATGTCTGTTTATCATATAACATTAGCACTGGCAGTGGATCTGGCTCCCTCATTATCAAGCTGTATTAGCTCAAACACTCAGCATTGTTAAGGGAGTGAGCTCATGGCCTATTTCAGTTTTAAATTAACATTTGGCAATCACCCGGTTAATCAAAACAAATGACTCAGTCGTTTAGAATAGATTTATTAGTTGAGCTTTTTTTCCTCTTTTAACATCTTTAGAATATTTTGCCACAGGAGGGCTCAGATCCAGCTAGAATGTAGAACACAAGTCACCAGAGGAATATTTAGAGGTGTTGCCATGGAGATGAGGTTGCCTTGTGACCACTGAAGTTATCTCCAATCAACAACAGGATTAGGATGCAGGCAAGCGAGCAGGCTCATCCCAGTGTGCATGGTTGTGCAGCACTAGGAAACAGGTGTACCCTGTTCTGTTCCCATCCCTGCCACAGTTTGCCACAACACGCTGCCCTCCCCAAGCCCATGTCCCTAGGGGCCCATATACATCACCGCCTCATTCCACCTGAGGAAAACACAGCTCCCCTCAGCTTGTCCACTGCTCTGCCCCATCACCAGAACAGTGCCTGGCACACAGGTGGCTCTCAAGAAGTATTGGTGGAGATTGGCCAAATACAAACTAAGGATTAAAATGAGATTTGGAGCACTCCACTTTCACCAACCATTTACAGACTGCCCACCAAACAGACAGTGGCCAGAGATTTAAGAAATATGAAGGACATAATATGGACATTAAAGTGCTAGATCCATTATTCAAACAAGCTAGTGGGCTAATCTGTTTTAAGCGACCTAAATGACAACTGTCAGAGTTGAGGAAAATTCTCAACTCAAAATGGACAAAGCTGTTGATTATAGGGACAGGGCTCTTCTCAGCCAGGTTGAAATGCCAGTGGAAGGCAAACCTGCAGCAGTGGTGAGGCGCTAACATTCAGAAAATATTTAAAGTGACTGAATTAAAAGGAACACCTTCAATTCCTCTTCCCACTAATGCTTAAGTAGGGACAATATTTTCATGTTCCATTGAATAAATAAGTATTTTATATTTCATGTTATATCTTGGCTGTCCTACAGGACTTTTAAATTTCCTGGAAATGGGGATACAAATCTCTCTCAGAACTTAGCATGGTATACACACACACACACACATACAAACACACAAAGCCTGTTCCTGCTCATCTCCTACCACCCACACTCACTCATATGGAGCTCACCCTTTCTAGAAAGTGCTATACCCTTCTATGCAGCTACAGCACAAACACAGCATGGCAGAGTTGTTGTTACAGCCAGGCTACTGGGAGTCAGACTGCCTGAGTACAAACACTGGCTGTACTTCATATTACCTGCCAACCCCTCTGAGCCTTACAATGGCAACTTACTTCACAAAGAGGTTAAGTTCATGCAAGGCACTCCCTGCACAGCAGAAATGTAATTACCACTGACAGTATAGCAGGAAAACGTCACAATGTTACCAAACTTGTGTAATAAATTTCTACACTGCCACAAACACTTGGCGCCAAATATACTTCTCTTTAGATTCAAGCTAATTTGAACTTCCAACCTGAATCCCTCATGTTCTCACCTTAATATCCTATTTCATCTTACCCTTCTGGAATTGATTTCTCCTGGAGATGGACACAATTCATATTGATTTCTACTTGAAGGAATCTGGGTCTCTTAACGAGGCAGAATAGCTTCCTTCCTAAGATGCCAGCCCTGCCAATGCCTTCTTTGCCTTCTCTCTGTTTCACCTCTGTAAATTCTGGTTTGGAGGGCTACAGCTCAAAAAGGGACTGGGAAATTATCTTCTAGTAACCAAACTAGGACTCCAGCTATCCCTTTCAGAAGATGTGCTTGCATTTCCTGTTCCCTGACATCCTCCAGGGGGCAGAAGAGGAAAAGGCCCAAAAGCAGAGGAGACAAAACTTGCACACTGGGTCCCACTCGGAGCCCTGGTAGCTTTCCGTTCTGTACTTCATGGGTTCCCCATCAAGAATGAGTCCACAAAGGAGAAAACCCTACAGGGAGATGTAATCTGCATGTCTGCCTCCTTCTCTCTTTATTTTTTGTACTACTGTGTAACACGACTGGGGGAATCTGAGGAGGAAGACACTCGTGGGGGGTATACTTGTGTGTACTTCTCAAACTGCAGCAGATAACTGTGGCTCTGACCAGACATAATACAAATTGGGTTGACAATGTTGTGCAAGTCACAGGAAAAAAAAAACAGAACAGCAGCCAAACGCTTTGGGTAAAATGTGATGACAGCAAAGTAATCCAAAATAAAACCCAAACACTTCAAGTTCAGTCATGCTTTAAAATAAATCACGTTAATCTTATCCCACCCTGACAGAATTAATGTGTAATTAGACAAACCACTTATATTATTCCTAAATAGCCCAACATACTTTTTAGTGATATTTAACACACATCACCATTTTCCTTCAGGTTTAACAGAAGTATTCTGGTCATAGACACTGATGACCGCATCAGTACTTAAAGCCATGCTTAAATGATCCCCAAATCACCAATCAATTGAGTGAATTATGTGGAGAAATAAAATCCAGAGACAACAGCTGTTTGAATGAATTTAAAAGACCAGTTGAATCAATCAAAATGGATGATCCCTAGGGCTTCATTGTCTCCTCTAGATTCTTTGAATGTGATTGCCATAGCAACCGTTCCTTAATCTGTCCTTCAGAATATTCTCTCCCACCTAAGAAATCAAAGAGTGGGTAAACTCCAAACATCATCTTAATTAGGTACACTTGTGAAGGGAATGTGCCGCACAGAATTCTCATTTACCTTACTTTTATTCACTTACCTACATGGGATCCTATGGGAGTCACAAACAACAGTATATGCACCACTAAAATTTTTTTTTAGTGCTACCATAAAACATAATACTAAATACAGCTAAGATGGCCACTGGCTCATTTTCCTTAGCAGAAGAACTGATAAACTGGCTCTTAGCAAAATAATTTATTCAAAATAAACAGTTCAGATGAAACATCTCATTTTTAGTAATTTCAGCATAACTAAGTCATTAATGATCTGCAACATAACCAGATCGTTAATGACATTAATTTAATAAGTAAAAAAAACTCAAAGGATGGAGCTAGAAGTAGCTCAGGGAAAGCACTTGCTTAGCACACACAAGCCTTGGGTTCAAGCCTCAGCACAACATACACACACATACGTTCTCACACACAGGCACAAAGGAGGATGCTGCCAATTGAATAAGTATAATAAATTCCAATTTAATGTCCTTATAGTAAGATTTGGTATAGTGTAGCTGGTGATACACTCTATTTTCTGAAAAATCATTTATTTCACTATAAGCATCTACATTTATTTTATATGATATGATCACTATATTCTTCACAATTTGAAGAGATAATTTTCAATCTTATTCAGTTTGTGAAAAGATAAACTGTTTTTAAAAGGTTTCTACTAGATGTACCATACTACACATTTGAAGTTGTGATTAGTCCAGATTTTCAGACTTTTGCAGTTTCTTCAAAAGCCTAAAAACTGCAACCATTTTTAACTTTGCACTAGCATATACATAACATTTAAAAACACTGAATCTGCTTTCATAGGTTTTCAAACTAGTATCTTTACTGACCTATGGACTAAACCGAAGGTGGAAGAGTGAGCAGTGCCCTCCACTATTCCCCAAAATAAATACCAAGAAGGTCTTTCCATGGGCCATTACTGGAGGCAAATTTAAAGAATTTTTGGTCAAGATTTCTGAGGCTATACCTCAGTGGTAGAATATGCGTAGCATGCACAAGGCCCTGGAATCCATCCCCAGCACCACACACACACACACACACACACACACACAAAGAATATTTTTGGTCTTTAAGGGAAAAGAATACTCATTCTTATTTCTTGACAGATATAATAAAACATTAAGAATATTTTGTTTAAAAACCATCAAAAGTAGAATAGAGAAAACTAAAAGTATCAGGCATTACAAACAAGGCAAAAAAAGTCAAATGGTGAAATCATTAAGAAAAAGTGACAAACATTTGCTAAAGTCAAAAGGTAAAACCTTGAAATTCTTGTCCTTTACCCTAATGTTAAAAATTTTTGTTTTGTTTTAGAAATAAGGAGATTGATGTCCTTCAATGACTACTATAGCAGCTACCAAGTAAAACAAATGATAAAAATTAATTTAATTGACTGAGAGGCTTGACTTAGTCATTGCCAAGTTTACAACTTTCCCACAATTCCAAGCATTCCTTAAGAAAAACCACATTTTTCCCACATGATAACCACAAGGACCTTGTTAGGCGATGATAATTTTCTATGTTTATGTTAACTTGCTGTGGACTACCCTTCAAATTCGAACAACATCAAATCAAAGGGGGACAGAATTGATACTGATCCACACATGTTTGGATATACCCCAAAGCCTCATGTGATCATGGGGGAGGCCTTTCGAAGATGGCTGAAGCTAGCATTTCTGATTGGTTTATTGTGTAGTGCTGGGATTGGTGGTGTGAGTGCTGCACCCACCTAGGGAGGGGTAGCCTGCATACAACATAAAGTAGGGACCCAGGGGTGCTTTTCCCTTTTGCTTTTTCACTCTTGTGGCTTGCGGACATCATGAACAGTTGCCCCTTAGCCACACCAACACCCCCCCCCCCCGGAGCCAGCTGACTATGGACTGAAATCTCCAAAACTGTAAGATAAATAAACCTTTCCTTCCTTTATTTTGGGCATCAAGTATTTTGTCTCAGCAGTAAGAGAAAAGTAACCAAGACAGAATTTGGTACCAGAGAAGTGGAGCCATTGCTGTGACTATAACTGAACATGTGATTCAAGAGCCTTTGGGAATGGCTTTTGCGAAGAGTTTAGAAAAGTTTGGAGATGTTACCTGAAAGGGTAGAGCTGGAATGTCTTATATTGTTCCATATGTGAGATCCTGGTCAGAGCTCAGAAGACTGGAAAACCAGTAAAGACTAGGCTTGGGAGGTTTCTCTTGGGAAGAAGGACTACACTGGCTGTTGAACTCCAGACGATGTGTGTTATGGCTTGGCAGAAAATTTATCTGTGTTTTACTCATGTTCAGAGACTTTGCCTGAGACTGGGATTAAGGACAGGAGACTAATTAATCTGGCAAAAGAAATTTAAAGGCAGTCAATGTTGAGGCAGTGGCATGGCTACTGTTGGGGGCTTTTAGTCAGAGTTCTGTTGTAAATCAAGAGCAAAGAGCCCAGCAGAGTGATATGAAATGTTGTGAATTTGGCCAGGGAAAAAAAGCTCCAGTAAATCTGTGGACTGTAAAGACAGAGCTGAGATACCAATTTCTGAGAAGGCACAGATAAATAGAAATGATGGCCTGGGGGCATCATGGGAAGTGATGGCAAGTCTCCATCCTTTGCAGCCTCAAAACTGCAAAAGTGAAGCATTTTGCTTTGAGGAGAAAGCCTTAGAGCACCACATTCCAGAATGGCAGCAGCCACATTATGTTCCAGAATGGTAGGGGAGGCCACATAAGGTTCCAAATTGGCAGCAGCTGCACCAGGTTCCAGACTGGTGGCAGCAAAGAGAACCTGTTCCTCATAATCAGGTTCATAATGCTCAGTGGTCCAGGTACTCAACCCCTACAAACCAAGAGAGGAAAGCCTAGCTACTGCTCCAACTGGCAGCAAACCTCATTATCATTCACCTGGCACTGGTTTTAGGCACATGCAGAATGCAAGAGTTCTTAAATTGAAAATGCTTCCACCCAGATTTCAGAGAGCCTAGGAGGCCAGGCAATGTACCACTGAGAGGACAGTATGCAAAGCTGTGAGTGTGAAGCCAAAGGTGCAATGGAGAACCCAGAAGTTTGGAAAAGCAAGGGGCATGGATCGTCTAAGGAAACCTGCAAGGAGGGAGCAGTGCTGGCCCAAGACCAAAGCCATGAGAGCTACAGCCATCTAAATTGCTGTAGGGGTGGAGTCACTCAAACCTTTTGGAGCTCACAACCAGATTGCTTCAAATGCTGAACATGAAACTCCAGAGTTTAATGCTTGGCCTGCTGGATTTTGGACTTCCTTTGGTATCATGCCTTTGTATTCCTGTTTGTACCCTTTGGAATTGGTAATATTTATCTTGTGCCACTGTATGTTGGAAGTATTTAAATTTTTTTTCTTTTGTACATGGTGTTATAGCAAAGAGTTTGCCTTAGATTTTGAAAGAGACTTGGGATTTGGACTTTTTAGCAATGCTGAAACTGTTAGGACTTTGGGAACTGTTGAAGATGGACAAAATGTCTTTTGCATAAAGGATGCACATGAGTCTTTGGGGGGCTAGGGGGTAGAATATTATGGTTTGTGTTTGGATGAACCCCCCAAAGCGTCATATGGTCCTGGGGGGCAGGCCTTTTGAGGATGGCTGAGTCTAGTGTTTGTGATTGGTTCATTGTCTAGTGTTGGGACTGGCAGTGTGAGTGTTGCACCAGCTCAGGGAGTGGGTAGCTGGCATATAATATAAGGGAAGGAAGGAGAAATGCTCTTCCTTTTTTTGCTCTTGTTGCCTTTGGTACTTGCTGCCACAATGAACGGCTGCCCCTGTGCCATGGCACCTGCCTTGGAACCAGGTGATTATGGAGTTAAACATTTCCTTCCTAATTTTGGGTGTTGGGTATTTTGTCCCAGCAATGAGAGAAAAGTAACTAAGACAGTGACAATTCTGCTAAGTGCATCTAGACAAGCCTAGCACTCCCAAAAGTCTGAGAGGGACTCTCGAATCCAAGACTGAGACCTTTCACTTCATGATCCTTAGAAAGCCCTGCCCATTTTTCTGCAAAAGAGCTTTCATGGTTTTTCTTTTTTATGATCTAATTTCTACAGTTCCAGTTCAGTCCACTATCACTTCACACCTAGACTAATCAGACTTAAGGAAGGGCATGCACCCTTCTACATACAGCTGTTAGAATAATCTCTCAAATGTACCACCTCAAAGGTATCACTCCATTTCCCCAACATTTTCCTCCACTAAAATTTCTTAGCTTGAGATTCAATGACTGTAACTCAATTTCACCTCCTCCCATAGTCAGCAATGGCTTGGGCTGACTCCTTAACTCTGAAATTCACCACTCCTATAGAATGAAAGGTGCTTTGGTTCATGCTGTTTTCCCCTAACCAATGCTTCTCAAAACTGGTACACTAGGGGAGCCATGGCAATGACTGATGTCTAGGTGACTGTTATAGTTTGAATGTGAGCCCTATAAAATTCAGGTGTTGAAACTTATTGACCAACATATTGTTTTAAGAGATGGGCCCTTAAAGAGGTGATCAGGCCATAAAGGTTCCTCCCTCATGAATGGGATTAAGGCCCTTATAGAAGAGGCTTTACTCAGCATTTAGCCCTCCTGCCTTTCAAATCTTTTTACCACAGGTGATCTCTTCCCCACTTAGCACATCTCCCCAGTGATAAACTTGAGCCTGGACATACTTCCCAAGGATGGCTCTGAGCCAGAAACTCTTAAAATCATGATGTCAAGGCAGCATGACCACTGATGGCTTCACAGGCCTGCTAAGACTGCACAGTAGAGTCCATGCTGCCCCACCAAACATTTCCTCCTTCTTTTCTTCCAATAGCTCTCCCTACCTTCCTTCCTTTAATAGTCTTAATGCTTTTGTACTCTGCAAAATTCAATTTGAAACTTAATTGCCAACATACTATTAAGTGGTAGGGCCCTGAAAAGGTGATTAAGTCATGGAGGATGGAGCCCACAGGAGAGGGATTAGGTGCCATTCTAAAAGAGCCAGACAGACTGTTCATTCCTCTTGCCCTTTCACCTTCTTTCATGTGAGGACACAACATTTCTCCACTCATGAAAACACACCAACAAGGTGCCATCTTGGAAGCACAGAGTGGCCCTCACCAGACAGTGGAACCTGCCAGTGTGTTGATCTTGGACTTCTGGCCTGAAGAACTGTGAGAAATAAATTTATGGTGTTTACAAATCACCCAGTATCAGGCATTTTGTTATAGCAGCACAGACTAAGACAATACTCTAACCCTAACAAAGTTTCCACAAATGAATCTAATACAGCCAAAGTAGAGAACCACTACTCCAAATTCCTACAGCTCATATATGTCAAATTTTAGTGGGCTCTAGGTCTCCTGATGGAGGGGATAGCTTGTTAAAACTCAGAGTCTCGGGCCCTATTCCTAGGATTTGTAACTCACCAGGTCTGGACTCATAAATTGGCATCTCTTAACAAGTTCACAGGTTATACTCATGCTAGTGATCCACGAGCTCCATTCTGAGAAACACTGATCTAAACATAATCACAATTAGTATTATTATATAGCATAACTAAATGTGTCCATATCCATGTAAAGGTAATTATTATATGTAAAGGTTGAGTATCCCTTACCTGAAATCAGGATCAGAAATGTTTCAGAACTAGAATTTTTTTCAGATTTTGGTATATTTGTATAGACTTTACCATTTGAGAATCCATAACCTGTAAATAAGAAATCTGAACACTTAAGGATGTTTAACCTGTACGACTCATTTGGCAAAAGACAATGTGCCACCTTCTAGAATCTCTCCCACATTTGTTTATGAACCAATCCACACATGGTCTTAGAGCCTATCCAATCCCCTTCAACAAACTGAAACCATGAGTAGTGAAGTGATTTGCCCAGAGGATCTGGATAGTGGAAGAACTCCAGTTAGGATTCAAAATCCCTGACTATCCCTGCTCCCCGCCACACCCAATTCAATACTCTTTCCACCACACCCTTAACTTGTCTGTACCAGATTCTCCAATTAGAATGGACATTCCTTGTTTGAAAAGATCATTCTTGATATTCTCCACAGCATCTGGCATGCCAGCACAGTGCCTTGTACATTAGAGTAACCACTCAATAAAGACTTGGTGATACTCATTTTATGAATTACTTGGCCACATGTTCATCAAAAGCTGGGATTGGCACTCCATGTGAACTGTTTCGAAACACTAAGGCAAATGCACAGCTCTGCTTCAAACAATTAGCCATAGAGTAAATTCTTCACATCAACATGCATCCTGCCATTATCTGATATGGAGACAGCAATAAACAAATAAAAATGACACAACCTTAAAAGGGAATAAGTAAACGCCATAGTAATTTATGAGGTAAAACAATTCAATTCAATTTGTATGTCAGAAAACCTTTACAAAGTACCTAAGTTACCACTTTATAGCAAACAAACCATTACGGCAGTTTAAAAAAATCTGGAGTGTTAAAAATTATCAAGTACATTGTTCTGGTAGTTTGACTACTTCGGCCAAATTTTTATTCATGCTGAGGCTCTTCCTTTCCCTCTAACAGAATAATTAAAAAAAA
>PVJX010019653.1:0-34525 GCA_004027295.1 Dolichotis patagonum | reverse complement strand
ATGTATATATATCTAAATATAGATATCTATCTATCTATATATATCTCTATATATGTATCTATCTATATCTATATATATGTATCTATCTCTATATATATGTATATATATCTACCTATGTATGGAATATATATATGATATATGGAATTATATCATATATATATATTTAATATATATATGGAATATCTAGATTCCATATATCTATATATATGGAATATCTCTATATATATTCCATATATATATGGAATATATATATAGATAATGGAATATCTATATGTATTCCATATATATATATGGAATATAGATATAGATATATTCCATATATCGATATATGTATATACATATATCTATACATATATAAATATATATACATATGTAGATATATATTCCATAGAATTTTATGCAGCTAAGACTGCCCATATGTCACAGTTCTGGTGAGTAGGAACAAATGGAATATTGTTGGTGGCTTAAAAGAAACTCATTTTCTCAATATAAACCTACCCTTCTTCTTCATGACTGGATTTCTGATGAGAGGCTAGACATGGAGGATCATTTTAAAATCATGTGGTAACAGGAGTAATTACATTTATATGCAGATTATGATGAAAAAAGATAAAAGAAGAAGTTATATAAAGAAGAAGTTATAATGACACTATGAAGCTTCTATACAATGCCTGGTCATTTATGGATAGTGTTGAATATAATGAAATTCAAACTTGTTTGGTGAAGCCAGAGTTTCCTGGTGGCTTTAACATTATAAAATATAGATAATTGTAATGTTTGATGCTTGTTTAGAAAGGAAACTCACAGACGAAGTTGAATATGCAGAATATTGTCCGCTCTCAGGTGAAGAAATCAGAGCTCATTATCTTGTTACACCTGTAATGCATTGGCAAAACAAGAATGTATTAAACATCACATCTTTTGAAAATCTCTGCTAAACGAAATAGATTTCTTTTTTAGGGACATCAATACAATTTCTTAGTAAGAGAGGTTTTCTAGCTAAATAATGAGTTTATTGAGAATACTATACATTATTTATCTTGTTTTACTAGTGCTAGAAATAGAATAGATCCTCAGTAATATGTTTTGAATAAATGAAAGGAGAAAAACATCATCTATGCTGTAGACTCCCTGGCTTCTTCACCATTGTTGATGGTGTTTCTTTTTGACACAAAGACTTTTGTCACTTTCTCCTTAACTGGAAAAAAAACCTTTTTGACTCCACCTAGGCAAATTCTACTCATTCTTTAATGTCTCTCTTAAGTCTCACCTGTCCGTGTAAAAGCTTTGTGTGTTTGGTTTTAGATCATATCAGTGTGTCCCCTGGTCTGTACTCATATAACTTTATGGACACCAAAGTTGATTGTTGATATCATATTATATAGATATTCCATAACTAATGTCCTGTCTTTTCCCTGTTGTCATATGCTAACTACATGCTTTATTAACAAGATATACTTTGCATATTGTTTTGCTAGTAACATATTTCACATCACAAAATTACAATCAATTAGTGACAAAAATATAAGAATGCTCAAATGAACAAAACTAAGCAATATAAAAACTGCATCTTATTTTTCTCATTAGGGAAAAAGTCTATCTGCGATGAATGAACTTCAGTTTCCCAAAAAAATGAGCTTAGTGAAGGTTGGCAGAAGATATCAAATTGGTCAGAATCTTCCTGAAGTTAGCACTAAGAATTTTTTAGAGCTTCAAATCTCTTAGAACTATGAAGATATTATCATTTTGCTCAAACTTTTACCTGGATTTGATCTGTAAGTCATATTATAAAGACTTTTAGAGGGTTAAGTGGGACTGAAAAACTTTACAGTAGGTTTTTATTTTCTTGGACTATTCTCTGCTACCTTACGTTCTAACCTTAAATATTATGGAGAAAAGTCTACAGTTGTGGAGATAGATACCTCTCCAACAATGTTTAATGTGGCCCTTTGCGCTCTAATTTCCTCTGGGCACAATCAAATTACTGCAACTCTGAAACGTCCTTCTTCAAATTTTCACTTTTCTCTTCTTCAGTATTTTGGCAGGATATTTAACCAGATGTGTTTGTACATTCACACTGTCAAAAGTCATTGTAACTTGTGTACATAACGTACTCTCAACTGCCCTCTGATTAAACTGTCTCATGTATCATCATTCTTCTGTGTCCCTCTAGTTGGCTTTGGAAAATTGCTCAGGACATAATTAGTACCTACACAAGGAACATGGCTAACTAACATAGCAAGCATCTTTTTATATCTAAAAATTCCTTTATTGCCTTTGAATTTGATATATACAAAGTTTCTGGAATTTATAACCTGTCACAGCCACAATATTTATTCTTAGTATATCATATGTGGATCATGTGTACTGATAAATCAAATTGGTGGAGATGGTTATGAAGCGACAAATATTGAAAAACGTATACCATGTTTAGAACTAAAATCCTCTTCCTTACCTTTCAAAATCTGTGTGACTTTAGCTCACAAATACATCACTTTGAATCTTACTTTTCACCATTTTAAAATGAAAATATTTCTAACCTTAACAAACACAGTTGCTATAATATAGTATACTCAAAGTGCTTTAATATAGTATACTCAAAGTGCTTTGCAAACAAAGCTACTGTATTGAAAATCAAGGTATATTTATTGGTAATTCAATTTCTACACATTAACCTTCATTTTCCCAGAGAAAAGGATTCATATTTGTCATATTTTAAGAGTAGATATTTAACATTGCATTAAATATTCTAAAACTTGCTGATTTATCTATCCCTTTAATAGTTCTAAGTTGGCTTACTTCCAATTTGCTAACAAATTGTAATATTTATGTCCCATTCTGTCTACTCAGTGGAAAATATTGTACCATGCCTTTTTTAAAGTGAGTAAATGACTTAAAGATGAAATAATGACCTAGTACTTTTACCTTTATCTCCAAGTTTTTGTATCACTTGATTAACTATACAAGTTGATATATGTTCTAAATTTGTGAACATTTAAAGACTTACAACTTATAAAGATATTGTATTTTGGTTTATGTTGTTTATTCACACTTTTGGTTTTCAAATCAGCCAGACTTCAATCTTGAAGGAGAAGCAATAAGACTAAAATATAGTCAAAACTCTGAAGTCATGTTCAGAGTCTAAAGATAGTTCCTTGACTGACTGTCATGTTTGCCCCTGACTGATACTGAATTCACTTTAAAAGTTTCATTCACGCTGCTATCAATGAGTCTTTAAAAACTAAGCTCAGAGGGAGTGTCTACCTGTAATACTGCACACAAATTCAACTTGCAACTGTTCTTGAATTCAAACCCATAAGGCTCCTTGCAGGAATGGCTTTCAGTAGGCTGTAAAATACTTAAACAGATGGGACATTGTTATTAGCATGGATAATATATTTTCATTATATTAGGGTTGAAAGTGATTTTCCAGATAATGGCTTAGACAAATGTTTGTGGAATCTGTCTAGTTAATCTACTAAAAATGCAGACTGACTTTCAGAAGCAATTCTACTTTTATTGAATGTTTTTGATTAAATATTTAACTTGTAAATTGCTTACCACATTGTTGAAGAACCTCTGTTAGTTTCTTTTCAGCATCATTATTACTGCATTATTTAGCTTAATAGTGACCTCCAGAAACCCATTTTTAACCAAATAGTCAGGTAGTTCATTTAAAACTATAATCTCAACAAAGATCTTTTTATAAGTACATAGGTTTCAAGGAGTGAAGGTCAAAGGGTTGTTTGATAATTATTAGTTGACATGCTGTGTAGCACAGACTAAAAGACCAAATGATTTATTTACTTCTTTATCTAAGAATTAGTTACAAAATAGTCTTGATATATACTCATTTCACCAGTTAAATGATTGTCTCTTATGTAGCAGTCAATGCATTATTTTCTGGGGGCACAAACACATACACACACACCAAAAAGAGAGAGAGAGAAATGAAAGGCAAACCAAACCAAAACCAAAACAAATGAAAAAGAAGGGATTATAAAGAACAACAAAATAAAGTTTAAAATTTTTAGTTTCAATTTTCCACATTTAGGGTTATTAGGGTATCATGTGCAATTGCTGTGTTAACTAAATAATTACTTATTCTGCCTCTACCTCAGCTTCCTTACTAAGATGGAGAATTATAACAGCATATATCTCTAGAGTCATTAAAGAACTAAATGAAATATGACTGCCTGATATATATATATATATATATATATATATATATATATATATATATATGAAATACTTTAAAAAAGCAGAAAGGAAAGACAATTAATTTTGAAGAACTGGAAATTTACAATATTTAGATGCCACTTAGGCCCTTCCAAAAATTTCTTAACTGATACATGTCCCAGCAACTATGTACTAACTTTCTCAGATTCTTTGAGTCTGCAAAGTTGACCCCTTCCTTTACATTGTTAATAATTGTGAGAACTCAGGAAGCCATGATAGCTCTCTTGGTTTGGTAGACTTTCTAACAAAACAAAATAAGAAAACATAAAAAGGGTTACTAGTTTCCTGTTGTTAGAACAAATTACAAGTTTAGTGGCTTAAACCAACCCCAATTTATTCACATACAGTTCTGGATGTCAGAAGTCTGAACTGAGTCAGCAGGGCTGTATTTCTTCTGGAAGCTCTATAAAAGAATCTATTTCCTTGCATCTTCCAGCTGCTAGGGCTGCCCACCTTGGTTGGCTCAAGTACCCACCTCACTTCAACCTCTGCTCATCTTGTTACAACACCTTCTCTAACTCATGAATCATCCATTTCCCATTTACAACAGTCTTTTAATTATAACAGACCCATTTGGTTAACGCAGTCTAACATCTCATCTAACGTCTCAAAGATCCTTAATTTAATCAATTTACCAAATGACGTTTTGTTGCTTGTTTGTTCTGTCTCATATAGTAACACATCCATGAGTTCCAGGGTTCAGCACATGGGTATCTACATAAAAGCATTATGGTCATTGAAATGGCATGGAAAGATGAAAAAAGGTCTAAAGTGTACTCTATTTTTTGGAAATTAGGCGGAATGATAGGAAATAGGCCCACTATAGGCAATGAGGAGTCATGACACCTTTTTCTTTTTCAATAAACATAATCAAATTACATTAGGATTTAGAAAAAAATCAAGCCATATGTCTGGAAAGTATCAGTTATAGAATCTTGTTTATAAAGGCAATATTTTGGTACCAAGGAAAAAAATCATTAGAACTAAGTGAGCTGGAACTGGCCCAATAGACATTGTTGATAAATGTATTAGGGTTAATAGGTAAGAATAATTCAAAATTCAGCACATGGATTCAAAACCAAATACTAAGTTTGTATTACATAATAAAAAATTGCAGAGTTTTATTGGCTTGGTTTTCTTTTCTGACACTCTGCTCACTATTACAAGGTTGATGTGATGTATTTGGAACTTCTTGTTACTGAAGAAGCACTGAGTATTGGAGATATTAAATAACTAGCTACAAGGTTTAGTGATGAAGGTCAAGTCTACAAACTCCAGTGCCCCAGGGACCTGAAATCCATTTTATCCCTTAAACACTTGATAAATTTCCTTTCAAGTCTATTTTACTCTAGGGTAGTCCATTGACATTCTAGATGGCCATATCCTGAAACCATAGAAAATCTCTGAATTCATAATTTGCACCCTTTTCATTATTTCCTTTTTTTTACTAACCCCACTAATGGAATTCACTGCATTTTGGAAGTGAGCTACTGTTACATTCAAAATTACATTTTTATTTCACCTGCTGTCATCACTTGCAATGGGCAAAGCTACTGTCTTCATTTTCCAGACCATTTCTGCTAAAGGACCAAGGGTTTTTTTTTTTTTTTTATCACTTTTTAAGACAACCTATCTGCAGTTGCTCTGAAGGTTATTAATCATTGTTAAATAATTAACCACTTGTAGTTTCTCAGTCTTGGACCATGGTTGCTAAACACTGTTCTTGTGAAAGGCAGCAACTTTGCCAATCAAACCCTAGGTGAGAAAGGACATCTGCTCTTGGGGGCCTTGTTGTGGGTCCACTGCATATAAACTGTGCTCCCCAGTCTCGTTGACACAAGGACCCTATGCAAAGGACAGATATTTAGACTTGGGTGCTTTCACTTTGTCAAATGAATTTTGGGTAGACCAGAAAGCCAACATTTTAAGTCAGCTTAATACAAACATGCTTTTAAAATTTGGTGGAAAATTTGTGCTTGGTTTCATTGGGTGTGGAGGATAACAACTCATCTCTGAAATAACCCCAAAGGATTCTTAAGTGAAATGACATCATTCTGAATTTATTCTGTAAATATTGGCACTTTCCAGCTATTTTCCTAGGTCGAGACAAAATCTTGATTTGATGTAAAGGTAAAAATTACTGTTTATATAATGACATGTAGAGAACAACAAAACTGTACCAAATGAGACCCTGGGGGCTCCAGATTTTTAAAGCTTGTTTCAAATGTGTTCATTGGTAGAATAAATTGCAGTGTATTAGAGCATCAGTTTCATCCTCACATCATCCACCTGCGTATTATTTCAAGCATCTTCTGAATATACGAAGCTGATTTCATATGTGTCCATCAGTAGACCAAAAGCAGCTTCTGAATTAATTAAACAATGTGAAGGAACATTCATTCCTACCTCTGGGTTAGCAGGAGTACTTGTACTTAACATAGTAATAGGTGCATAGGAGATGAGGGGGAAATGGCTAGTTACTACTGTAATTAACAAAGTACAGCCTGAGAAACCCCTTTCCACACCAAAATTCTGTACCCACCTTCCTTTCTGTTCCCTTCACAGACATACTTTCACCTTATCTACCACAACCTAAGTGGCTGTGACATTTATTTTGAGTTTCTTTCTCTTAGTAAAATTCCTAGTGTATGTTATCGTCCAGGAAGCTTATGGTCTGGAGAAGAAAAAGCCAATGAAACAAGGCATTTTAAAAGATTCATGGTCCAAGAGGCTTTATGACAGATTTTCCTTGTATTTTGTATCATCATCTTTTCACGTGGGGTGCAGTCATCATTTCAGTCATTTTCCCAGTTCAATTTGCTTCATCTTCCCTTCTTTTTGTGGGTGATACCACCTAGACAGTGGGCTCTGCTTCTACAGTTTCAGGTGAACCCTGCTTCTCTACTTTTAGAGCACTGAACGCTGGAATTAATAAAAACACTGTATGTATCAGAAAAAAGGTGAATTTTAATCAGTTCCTTTTGGCCTTTTATAAACTGTCTTTTTATTGATGTCTGCCAGACAGTGACTTTAAAAAAGCACTGTTACCAGGTTTTTGATTATTTGAAAGTGTTCAGTGTGAAATGTCCCCTTTCTTCCTCTCCTTTACAAACACAGAAGGAGTGACCCTGTTTCAAGATGAATACTGTTCTTTGCTTTGGTGTTCACCCCCCCCCCAGTTGCACGCTCCTATTACTGTTATCTCCTCTTATTGCTGTTGACAGAGTCTTTCCGAGGACAAAGCTGACCAAAGCGATTGCCCTAGGCTTAAAGTGCTGGCTACTTTCACATTTATGTCAGGGAGCTACAAGGCAGCGAGTTGGCGTGGTGGTGGGCAGGCACAGTAGGGAGTTAGTAGACAGAAACTCTGATAGAGAGTACCATACAGGATCAGAGCTCGGATTTCTCCATAGTCTATCAGAGTTGCTTTCTACGCCACTGTTATGACTTAGGTCTAGATGTCTTCCCTAGATGAAGTGGAAGATAGGGCTTTTCAAAGGTGGCCGAATATAGAGTGTGTGGTTCATAATGCAATGCTAGGGATAAGGGTGCTAGGAAAAACAGTGGGTGATTACTAAATCAGTCTACTGATTGATTTAGCAAGGTCCTAATCCCTTTTAGCCTGGATACAATGTAAGGGACCAGTTAGTTACGGACTCAAACCTCTAAACTGTGATCTAAATAAACCTTTTCTATTTTAACTTTGGGTGTCGGGTATTTTGTGACAGTAATGAAGGAAAAATAAGACAGCTACATTTTGTTCACCTCCCCAAAATGGCAGCACAATTTATACATGCATTTAAATATCCTTTGTGTCATTTTTGGCTTCAAACTATAGTTGTTACTTCTTGTTGTCTTCAGTTAATGTAAAAATTTTTGAGTTGTGATGGTGGCTAACAATATTAATGGGGAGGCCAAGTGATAAGGTTTGGATACACTGGAGGGTTGCACAGTAGAAGAAACATCACATATAATGCTTTAGAATCTCTGGTCCACAAGCTGCTTCAGCTGAGGGCCATATGAAGACTGCTCTAGTTGCAAAATTCCAGAAATGAGACCTGGGTGACCACAGCTATGTATAGTTCAGACTGAGTTCTTGTGAGAATTAGGATACCTCATTAGATGACATCTCCTGTGGGGAAGGCAGCTTCCAGAGTTGGCAAGCAGATCCCAGCTGAATGTCAGTCCCCTACATCTTAGTAACAAATTTTCCTTAGGAATAGAACACAGCCTGCCCAGTACTCCCTGTGAGACTGCAGTTGAAAGGTACGTACTGCATACAGCGGCAGGTGCCCCAAAAGGGAAGAGAGGGACGGGGAAATGGGAAATGAAAAGGAGTTTAAATACTGGTAAATCCACTTTGTGTCTAAGAAACCAAAGATGTCATTTGCTTGCTAAAAGCTTAGGATGCAGTTGCTCATGAAAAGCTTTCTTTATCTTATGATTCATACCAACTCCAACACCCTTAAACTCAGCTTTCATAGACATTTATGAAATCTCATATAAATGCTATTTCAAAAATGAATAAAGTTTTGGTATGAACAACTGGTAATACAACTTTCCTATAGTGACTACAACATTTTTAGGTAATGAGAATTATACATATTATATGGTTTAGGGATTGTAGTGTTTGATAAAGTGAATTATTTGATCAAATTTTGGTTTTACTTAAAGTTAACTGCATGTCTAGATTAGTAGTCTTATATTCCTAGTGTATCTGAAGTAAAAATATACAACATCCTTTGAATTTTTATTTTGTATATGTGTTATAATTCTGTAACTTTCTGATGACACATAAATTATCACATGCTTTTCAATTATAATCCCTTGGAAGAGCTCACTAAAATGAAAAGAATGGAGTAAAAAATTGCACACACACACATATGTGCCATGAAAAAGCATCCAGTGGTGGAAAGTGCAGTCAGTAGAAAGAAGACAGAGTTAACAGAGACAAGGATACTACACAGAAGCTCTGGCTAGCGCGAAAACAAGATCTGTATTTAAGTCTCTTTCCAAAACTCAGCAAGGCTCTAGAAGCGAGTATAACAGAGCAGGGACGGTGTGGGGTTGCCTTTCAGAAGCCAGCAGTTATATCTCTCTGGAGGCAGTTAGATGAGATCGCCCCCCCTCAGGTGGACAGACAGCAGACTCAGCCATACTAAGTCAGGGGGGAGATGCCAGGTTCATTCTGAGTCACAGTAAGAGGCCCTGGGCCCCGGGACACTGACAGAGCAGAAAGTGCAAGAGGAGTCAAAGTGAACACAGAGGGTTAAGTGAAAGACTCCACACCAAATTCTGCAAGCACTAGCTCTTCTAAAAATATTGCAAGATTCCTTTCTGGGCTCATGGAAAGATTGAGTGGGGAGGGTGGGGTTCCCAATATAAAAAGAAAGAGTTCACAGGGCTACAAGACTGTGTCTTCAATCAGATCTTATAGTTTTAATTTTTAAATAAATCAATGGATGACAAGCAACACTGGCTATTGTGGAAGCCTTTGCCCCCAAAATAAGAAGTCTAAAAGCCAAAGACAAACGGAAAATTTAGAAAATAGGAAATCCAGGTGGCAGATGAAAACTGAAACTAAAATTATAATTTATATTCTCAGATTGCCTCCAATATGATAAGATAAAAATGTAACTGTCAAATGAAGCTTTTTAATGGAACTTTTTAAAATTTATATTAAAATATAAATGAAAGATTTGATAGGGGAGCTAAATGATGAATCTAAAGCATCCTCATGGATTGAGGAAAAATATCTAAATGGAAATTATGATAGACATAAAAATGCAACATCATCCCAGAAGGTATAAACATACACCTAAAAAAGTATAATAAAAGTAAAAATAAAATAAGACAATTGAAAAGAGAAACTTAGTAAATAAAGAATCATGAAAAGTTCCCAGGCCTTAAACACCCAAGTTCCTAGAAAACAAAACAAAAGAAAAAATCTCAGCCAATACCAGCAAAATTATTTTTTTGAAAATATTACTCTAAGGTCCATCACTATAAGGCTTCAAAACACAGACAGTAATGTGCAAATATTTAAAAATAACAAAATTGAATAGTTTACATATCGTTATGGTTTACTTCTAAAGTGCCCCCAAAAGTCGTGTGTGGCAGGAAGGAGATTGGATCAGGGAGCACATCAGCAGCAGACTGAGTTCAGTAGCTGAATGCGGCCTGGTTAGAGGTGGTCCCTGGAGTAATTTTTGTTCCCAGATCGTCCCCTCCCTCTGTTTCCTGCCTGCCATGGTTTGAGCACCTTCTCCTTCATCAAACTACACTGCCGTGCTGTTTCTGCCTTGGTGCCAGCAGAACATGAACTAAAACAGGACTCAAACTTCTGCTCCTTTATGTTGTGAGTGTGGTGAGTTTTGCCTCAGTGACAGGAAAATGGTTCAAATGCATATGGAGGACAAGCATTTAGGATCATACCACACTTCTCAAGTAGAATACCTTGTGCTAGGAATCAAGGAAGAAATGGTGATAGAATTCCAAACCCTCCCAAACCAGGAAAACACATGCCTATAAATTCAAAAATTCTCAGCAAAATACTAAGGACTAAAATCCAAAAATACATTAAAATAATGATACCAGGCAACCTAAGTATGATATTTCTAGATATGCAAGACTAGCCCCACATTTGGAAATTAATTCATGCAATTCATCAGAACAGCAGGCTACAGAAGAAAAAAATTCATTATCACATAGTGGCTGAAAAATATATTAAAGTATTTAATAGCCATTCATGGTAAAGCAAATGAAACAAAGCTTGGGATAGGTAGATGGATTCTTTCTCAACATGATGTAAAACTTTAACAAAAACATAGACACTGAACATACTTAGTGGTGAGAAAACAAATGCTTTTCCTCAAGGCAAAGATGTTCCTCTTGCCACACTCAATCCACATCACAGTAAAAGTCTTACTAGCTTATGCAACAAGACAAGAAAACAAAAGAAAAGCATACAGGTAAGGAAATACTAAAACTATCTTCGGTCACAGATGTCTTGATTGTCTATGTAGACTGTGCTGCTACACCTATGGCAGGTGTGCCACAGTGGGAAGTTTGTATACTGAATGCTCTAACAGGTTCGCCATCCCTGGTGCAGGCCATGCCAAAGAATTAACAAGCACAGCAAAATAATTTTGACAATATCAACTGCAGTTGGTCATGTGCAGCACTAAGAATTCTTATTCATTTCTAATAGAAATGAAGGTATTCAGTCACTTTAAAGACAGTCTAGGAACTTTCTAATAAAGTGAAATGAGCTTAACTTACAATTCAGCAACTGTGCTACTCTACTGTGTAGTCTTTTCAGATCCATTGCTTTCCCTAAAAAGTAATGCACCTACATTTCTTCCATATCTTTTCATGACTTTATGGCTCATTTCTTTTTATCTATGAATAATACTCAGTCATGCAGTTGTATTCTAGCTCATTTACCCATTGGCTTTTTGAATGACATTTTGGTGGCTTTCAGTTGCTTGGCAATTATAAATAAATCTCCTCTAAGCATTCATGGGCAGATCTAGAGAAAGGGTTCATTTGGGTGATACCTTCTGAATTCACAATTATCACACATGCAGAATGGATGTAGCCTTTAGCGAGAAGCCCTACATTGTTTTTATCAGGTTCATGTCTAGAGTTCATCTAAATTTTTCTGAGATGATAAGAGGCTTCTCAGAAAATATTCCTCAGTCACAGCATTGCCAAGCTGATTTTTCTTGCTTTGAAAAATAAAAAGTAAGCGACCAGTTATTTGACACTAACTTCCCATGGCAACCTTCATGCTCAAGCATTAGTAATTGCAAATGAAAACCTAGCAAAAGGGAGATACATAGAAATCCCAAGTGGGCTATTATAAAATTCAACCAGCACCTGGTTCCAGTCTTTGGTGAGGGTCCATTTCCACTTCCCACAGCTGATTTTCCATGTCCATCTTTCTTTGTTTCAGAAACACTTCTGCAGCTAAGTAATATACTTAGTATTCTTGTGCACTGAGAAACAGACACCTCTTCTCAAGGTGAAAGCTTTCTGTCCAATTCAGTCAAAGCTTGAGAGGCATCTACAATTATAAGTTTTCTGAGTTTATTATAATTTCTTATTGATTGACTATTTTGGCACTCAATCTGAAGCAGCACAGAGAAAATGAGAAAGATAAGGAGACAAAGGAGGAGTCCTTTAATGTGGCCACAGGAGAGCTTTTTGGGGCAGTGGGTACATAGGCTCTCAAAGGAGAACAAAGAAATGGGACTACTCTTATCAATTTTGGCTGGGGGAGGAGTTGGGAAGGTAGGAAAAACGACATATTAACCACTGATTTGCAGGAGCATCTGCCTGTGTAAAACAGGAGACAGAAAGATTTACTAGGGGCTGGAGGTGGAGGCTGGGGTGGTTGTGGTGTCTTGGGATTGGAAAGGGCTCAGCGCAAGTGCAAGAAGAGCAAGAGGTTTAGCTGTGGAATGAGAAGGAGAACATAGAAGTTACTCTTGCAGAGATAAGTTGTTTCTTTGGGTCCGGTATCAAGTTGGGAGGATGTAGCTGAACCCCAGGCTAGCAGAACCTATCACTTATCATAGTTGACTCCTTCTGACAAAGCCACACCCACAAAGCTCCTCAAGACAGACTGCTCTCTACTTTGGGCTGAATGTAAAGTTCATCTGGGCAGCACCTTTAAAATGTACAGTGCCCTTTATCTAATTGAGAGGTTCTGTAAGATGCTCTCTTGGGTCTCTCTGAAGTCACAACAATGTGTCTTACACTCTCCTTCAGTATGATGTTTCTTGGAGTCATTTTTACTGGGAATGTCCTAGACTTGATCTTTTCTCTGAGACTATTTCTTATTTTTGTAATCTTTTATGGGACAGACTGAGATAAGACACTATCTTAATTCAAAACCTATCAAGATTGGATCCTTCTATGTTTCTTGTAAATTCTGCCTGAAAATGGACCATTTTATTTCTTTCTTTCCACTTTTTTTTCTCATCTTCTTCCCATACATTATCATAAGTAGCCAAGTGAACCCAGATGGTATTTTCAGCATTTTTTCTCAGAATCTCCTTTACCATATTCTCAAGTTTTGGGTACATTTTTCTTTCTTTCATATTAGTGCAGGTGGCAGCTTCACTAACATTTTTATTGATACACAGTTCACAAACTCTTGTCTTTGGTCCCCAGTAGTAACATTTCACTGCCTTTACAGACTATTCTAGTTGGGGAAGCAAAATAATTATGAAAGAACTACTTAATTTTGAAACAAACAAATGTCACCTATTTCAAGTTTTGCTTAGGCCTTATTTATTTACCATCTCTTGCTGCATAATAAACTATGCCAACATCTAATGAATTTAACCAACAGTCATTCCACCCGTTCAGAGCTCTGCAAGATAATCATAACAACTTAGAGATTATTCTAATGGTCTTGCTCATAGATGCATCTATGTCTGCTGTTCCCTAAGGAAAAGGTTAGGTAGAATGATCTATACTCCAAGGTTCGGTCTACTCTCCCTTTTGGATCTCCTCTCTACTGGATCTCTCATATTACATAGCGTAACAGCTCCGGGATCCCCAGAGCACAAAATGGACACCAGCAGGTCCCACTGGGGCTTAGGCTGGCGAGTGATAAGGGTCTCTTCTAACATATTCTGTTGGCTTCAGTGAATCACAAAGTAGAAACGACCCATATTTAAAGATAGGCCCACATAGAGGCATGAATACCAGGACACCTGATGAAATTGGGGATCACACATATTAAAGGACATGGCTTTACATATTTAATCCAACAGTGTGTCTAGAGACTGTGGAGTCCTTTTGTTATTGAACTCTTCCAGTTCATTCTCTGCACAGTAGCAAGAGCATTTTTTAAAAGTGCAAATCAAATAACATCTCATTTTCTTAAATTTCTCCAGTGTCTATCACATTTAAAAATACCTTATAAGATTCCACACAATTTTATTTTTGTTTCCACTCTGACATTCTCTTTTCATTGTTCCGTATGCTGCAGCCACACTGGCTTCCTCTCATTTCACTGAAAATATCTAATTCTTGCGACAAAACCTTCGCAGTAGTCAATGACTCTCTGCAGTGCTTCCTATCAGGTATTTTTATGACCAAGCTCTTGCAATTAAATATCAGCTTCAACAAGATGACCTCATTAGGCGATCTGATCTGTCTATTCATTTAAAAGTACTCCTATACCCTTCCTCACAACCCAGGACCTAATGTCTCCTGCTATTTCCTATTTTATTTTTATTTGCCTCTGCTCATTAAAATGTAAGAGTCATTGGAGAAGGATTGCTTTTCTGTTTCCCGGTGTCTACCCAATGCCTAATTAAATGTTTGTTAGCATAAAACATAAATATTAGTGAATAAAACAAAAAGTGAGCATGCCTAGAAGTGTTTGCACCACTATGTACCACTATGACTATGGTTACTGATTTTTAAATATCAATGACAATAGAAATACTTTGGAACCAAAGTTACATGTTTCCCATAAGAATGAATTCCAGACTTGATGATAGGCCCCTTGTAGCCACACTGGGTCAAAAGCAGATAATTATTCAGATAGATTGTTTGTACTCTCCTTGGTTTATATTTGTATGAGATTTCCACATCAGTGCAGCTAACTATGCTTAGTACACTTTCCTACTTCCCTCACAAGAGTGTTGGAAAGATTACAAATAAATTCCCACTTATTGCGTGACAGAGGAAGCACTAAATGAGAGGTAGCTTGCATTATTGTCAGAAGTAAAGGGAAATGACTTTTGTGCCTGAGTGTATCTTCCACATTTGACTCATCATTCTCATTTCAGTAACCAAGAATTGGACCATGAAGGCTCTCTTTAGAAAGGGATACTTCATTATGCAATACATTCTACTTATTAGATATACTTCTATTATTTAAGTAAGATGCTTTTCATGAAATATACAATAATAAGAATAACACTGATAACTAATAAAGAATTATTGCATATGGTAAAATTGTGTATTACTAGCATGAATACTAAATTCACTATTGGAAATTATAGTTCAGTTGCTGGAAAGTTAAAACAGAGCCACAAAATTGGGATATTTCCACTTTTCTATAAATTTCCTCTGACACCAGCATGCATTCTTGCATATTGAAGGAGAATGCTAGTATGCTGGGACTATTTCCAAGCTCTGTCTTTTTTCTGTCTTTGTGAAGTCTGCCTACACAGCTACACATTTATTTTCATGAATATCATCATCTCAGTGCTTCCTACCTACAATTCTCTGTGCCAAGCACTTTGTATAACTTTCAATCCTTATGAAAATGCCCTAAGGTAAATACTACTGTAGGGGTAGAAAAACTTTTTTGCAGCAAAGTGCCGTAGATTAAGTATCTTGGGCTCCACTGGCCATATGGTTGGTCCTTCTTGTAGCTTTCTGCTGTTGCAATTTTCTGAAAGTAGTAGCAAAGACAGACAAAGATGGTATAGATAGTATGCAAACAAATGAACATGGCCATGTTCCAATAAATCTTTATTTATCAAGCATGAAATTTAAATTTCATGCAATGTTCACATGTCATGAAACATTCTTCTTTTGGTTTTTTAACACTTAAAAATATAAAAATCATTTTTTACTTTCGTAGCAAAACAGGTGGCAGGACAGATTTCACCCGCAGACCGCAGTTCGCCTGGTATTGAGGCATAGAGTTTAAGAAACCTGGAAGTCAGAGGACCCGGACTTTCCCCACGTGCTACCCTTAAAGAGTGGAGGAGTCAGCTCTCAAAAGTCATTACTTTTGAGTACTTTTGCGTTCAGTCTGAGTCTGAACTTCATATCATATTGGCCTATGGATAATTATTTTAACTCTTATTTTAAAATTAAATTAAAATATCCTTCTAGTTTTACCAAATTAGATGTTCAGAACACAGTTGTTTGGCCTAGAAACCTAATCAGCACTTACAATCTTATTTATGTGGCAAGAAATATTCCACATTCAAATTCACACATTTACTTGGGAATAGTTTTGTTCTGGGGACTGTGTATGCATACATACATGCACACCATGAAAGCAAATATTTCTTTCTTCAAGAAGCATTTAAACAACAGTTTTATAATTTCAACTGTGATGACCTGTTTGCACCAGTGTGCAAACAGATCCATGTTCTGCCAAAAACCAGTTTTTCTTGTCATCTATTCATTGTGCCAGGAGTTGCAGCCCCCTGCTTCAGTTTCTGGGTGAGGACAGATGAAGTTTAGCTCATCAGCTAGAGAGCTAGGTAGGAGAGCACAGGTTTCCTCTGAATGATTCAGAATGATCATAACCATTGCACAGAGCTGTGTTCTGACTCAGGTTAGTATAACTGTAACTTATAGCTGAATGAGCATCTGGGACAATGCAAGACACACAATGATTTTCCTAACCCTAAAAAAATCAAGTAACATGTCTGTACAAATGCTTATGCTCCTGCCTCCTCCTTCTTATGTCTTCACCACCCATCCCCCTCCCCCAATTTTTCTTCTCCTGGGAAGGCCTGTCTATTTGTTGATGGTCTACTCATTATCTTGAACTCTAAAACCCTAACCTTTTGTATTTTAATTCAAAAGAGAGCATTGCTCCAAATCATCCATTATTTTCAACAAGGGCAAAATAACACAGGCTGTCCAGGGCCCCCAAGCATGGGTAATTTATTGTTCTGAAATATTGGAATGAATGTGGTCCCCGGGAAAGCATTCTTCAAAATCAAATATCAGGCACTGCTGTGCAGGAATCAGACTGTAAATGATTAAGAACACGATGGCTCACTGGTCAGTTGTTCCGTCTGTCTAGAATCATTATGCTAGGAAGAGAAGTTAAGACGCTGGAAAGAAAACCCTTTGAGGTCTATTTTCTATAAAGAAACAGGATTAGAAAAAAAGTCAGGCCCTCCTCGCCCAACATCATAGACAATATATACGTGCACAGGGCACTATAAACACACACACACACACACACACACACACACACACACACACACACACTGCTCCAATAGCCCAGGGCTAAGGATTATCAGGGAAAAGTTTCAAAATACAAGTTTGAGCAATGATTCAAAACATGGAAGAAAGAAGCAAATTTTGCTGAATCCCATAAATTTGCTCTCTTCTGGCATACGTAAAGATGTAGGTAAGAGGCATTTGCTTGCTTGCTGTTGTAGCTAGAAGCCTAAGAAAATAAAGTTCATTGAGATTCGTATGCCTGCAAAGACTTCCATTTCACTTTTCTATGTTCTATGGAAAATCTAGAAAAATGGAGAGTATCTTTGCTTCTGTCAGGAAAAGAGTTTCAATTAGACTGGTGAATAAAAAGCACATTGCTAAAAATCAACCATGAAAGTGTAAGGTTTAGACACCCAGCCACTCATTTATGTATTAAAATGTGCCATTAATGTTGAGCTGGGCTAAAGGAGAAGGATACTACAGGACATTAAACTTGTCCTCAATTTTATAAGATCAATTACAGGAAGAATTGTACGGGATAAAATAGTGGCTTTAAGTAAAAGAGTGGCTTTAAGTAAGATAAAGATTTTGTTTTTGCAGCACAAATATAGATTTATACTATTTACTTATTCAGTACCTTGTTGTTCCTCTCATTTCCCTTGGAGCTGGGACCAATAAAAGATTGTGCTGGGGCATTGCTCTGAACTTAGTAAGCCAGTGAAGTTAAATTATTTCATTCAAAAGAAGCAACCTATGTGACACTTTTAATTTTCTAAACTTATTCTGGAACCTTCTGGTGCTCCAAGAAACCTAGACAGCATCTGTTTGCTACTCCCTCGTGTCGCCGCAGAAAACAGTACAGATAAGTGTGAGGCTTGCTTGAACCCACACATCCAGAACCTGGAAATAGTACTTAGAATCTTAAATGTAACTAAAATGTTTTGTGCTCCAATTCTCAGTGCAGAAACATCAAGTTTAAGGTTCCCAAGTACTATTTTCATAAAGGAATGTCTGGGTTTTTTTGTCCTGGGGATCAAACATAGTGACGTTCTTCCACTGAGCTGAAATTTCTTTCTTTCTCTTTCTTTCTTTCTTTCTTTCTTTCTTTCTTTCTTTCTTTCTTTCTTTCTCTTTCTCTTTCTCTTTCTCTCTTTCTTCTTTCTTTCTTTCTTTCTTTCTTTCTTTCTTTCTTTCTTTCTTTCTTTCTTTCTTTCCTGTAGTACTGAGAAATGAACCAAAGGCTTTCATACTGAGAGTGTCTTAAAATTTTTGAGACAGGTTCTTGGTAAGTCACTAAGTTGCCCAGGTTGGACTCAAACTTACATTTTCCTGTTTTAGTCTTACAGATTTCTGGCATTTCAAACCTGGACCACTGTGCCTAGCTTGCTTTGCTTTTTCTCTATGTGTTTTTTCTCTTTCTCTGTCTTTTTCTCTCTATCTTTGTCTGTCTCTGTGTTTCTGTCTCTGATTCTGTGTCTGTCTCAGTCTGTCTTTCTCTTTCTCTCACCTTCTCTTTTTTTTGTAAGACAAGTTCTTTATACATTGCTCAGACTAGCCTTGAACTTATAATCTTCCTGCCTCTCTTCCCAAGTAGCTGGATTATAGATCTATGCCGCCATTTTTTAATCCTCCGCTAATATTAATTCTATCATGGCAGTGGAAGAGTGAGGAGTGTATCTAATGAGCTGAGTTTAGCAAAAAGGTTGCTATGGCTTTTGGAATTTTTTAGCTTAATTTTTAATTTTGTGATATTTGGGATGAAAAACACAAGTTTCCTTCACTAATTGTTTAACGTGTAATTCTTCGTCTTTTCAGTGGATATTTGTTATCATGTTGGACCAAGTTCAATTCTAGATGCTTGAGTACGGAGATGAACAAAATTGAAAAAGCCTCAATTTTGTGGAGCTTCCTGTGGAAGAAAAAGAAACCAAAATGAAAGTACAATAAGTAAATTCTACACTGTTTAAGAAGGTGATGTAGAAAAGGAAAGGATTGAGAAAAAGCAGAGGGATTATAATTTTCAGCACAGTGGTAAGGCTCAACCTCACCGGTAGAATGATGATAGTTGATGAAAGATATATAGGAAACGTGAGAGGAATTAGCACACATTTGTGAGTGAAATACATCCATAGAGAGAGAAGTCAGTGAGCCAAGACTATGTATATTGTGCTTGAAGAACAAACAGAAGATCACTGTGACATGAGCCAAGTGAGCCTGTGCAAGCAGGTAATAAATAGTGGAGAGTTCAGAGAGGAGTCTCTTGTGCATGACACTGGATGTAACTCTTTCTTTCAGTGATATGGCGGACTTTAGCAGCTTTTGGGCCAAGAGGTGACACAATATTATTTAAATTTTCAAAAGATCATTCTGCCTCCTGAGTAAAGAATAACAAGGCCACAGCAGGAAGCTTGGGGAAGAGTTAGGAGACAGTTTAGTGAGGATCAGTGGTGACTTGGGACCTTAGGTTTTTACAAGTTAGGATTTCTTATCCATTGGATAAATGATGTGAAAGGAAGAATTCAGATCTCTGAATGTTTTAATCTAGGTAATAGTGTTATAGTTTAGATCTAAAATGTCAGCCCAAAATCTCATGTGTTCAGGCCTGGGACTTTTGAAAGGTGATGGGATCATGGTGACACTGTACTCATTTACTGATAAGCTCTTGGGTGGCTGGGAGATTAGGCCTGGTTCGTGGGGGTGAATTATTGGGGGTTTGACCTGAAAATGTTTATTCTCGTCACCAACTCAGTCCTCCGTATTCTTCCTGACCACGATGAATAAACAGGTCTCTTCCACCCTGCCAGCCAGCCATGGATGAAACTTCTGCAACCATAAGCCAAAATGAACCTCTTACACTGCAGTTGAATATTTTGCAGCAGTGATGGGAAAGTGACAAAAATAAAATGAAAAGAGAAGTTAGCCATTATGGTAGAGAAATCATTAGAAGAAAAAGACAAGGAGTTCAATTTTGGGTACCTTAGATTTAGAGTGTCAATTTATGATTTTCATGATGTAATGGTAAAAGACCTTGGTGAAAATGCAGGGGTCTAGTAAACAGAGATGTCTTTCTAAAACTGTGCAAAAAAATGCAATCTCAGTGTATCCAAGCCCTAAACCAAGTGTAGGAAGGCAAAAGGCAGGACATGGGAAGCCTGAACTGTCTGGAGATTCAAAATGAAAGAACGTTTCTAAAATATCTACCACACATGAAGAGTCCAAGCTGAATAACCCAACTCTAAATATACTTATCTTGAAAATGAAAATTTTATTTCCCTTCATTATTGCAATTTAAGAGAAGGCTTCCTTTATTTTTCATAACAGCAGGATGTAATGATGATTTTACATTCATCTCAAGCCCACTGTATGTGTTGATGAGCATTTGTCTTTTCTGATTGTTCTGGCCTAAATTTTATATTTCCTTTTCCTATGATCGGCTCGCACTGAAAAAGAATTTTCAAAAGATAGTTTTTTTTTTCCCCTCACAGGAAAGTCAGATAAATAGCTATTCAAAAAAGCAATTACGAAACAAGATAGAACCTCATTGCACACAATGATGACTATTTCAAAAAGGAGAAAGTTTTAATGGGGAGAAAAATGATTTTATCAGAGACTGCTTCTTGTAGGTGAGGACTGTCCAGTGTGGTTTGAGAGAAAGAGATCACTAACACAAAGGAAGGCCCATTTAGATGACTGGCTAGTCTGGATACACGATGAAAGTTCATAGGTGTATTTTTTGAAGGCAATTATAGGCTTTCCTTGTCATTTTCTTTTGCTTTCTGTATTCAAAAAGCACAATACTTCTAAGAGGCTCATGTTCCTTAACTCTCTGGTGCGTTTAAAAAATCTCAGTTACACTTACGTTGTTAATACTTTTATATATCAGGGGCCAAAAGGGTAGAAACAACTTTAAACTTCACTGTTTAATTTGGTTTCTTGACTGCACCTTTTTTTCTGAGCCTGAAGAATTTTACAATGCCAAAAATTATTAATTATTCCAGACTCGAACCAATAATTGGAGTGGCATGAAATGATTGATTATAAACAAAAGCATGGGCTGTGGGAAACTGTCCTCATTTTCTGATATAAATTTTGGAAAGTTTTTATCATGAAACTGAAGAAACTGACAGAATATACAGCAATGACTAAAATAAATACAGGGGAATAATTTGAAAATGGTTTTAAAAATATATAATATGTTAGGGTACCTTTTCTATAAAACTACAATTTAGCTTTTGAGGACAAATAACACATTAACTGTGGCAGAGAGATACAGTCATGGTAATAGTATCTCAGCAAATGAATTTAAATTGAATCATTATGACTAAAATTTCGTTACTGCTAATTTTGCAGTCTGAAAAAGATCAACCTTATTTCTTTCGTTGGGGGAGTATTTTCAGATGTCTTTTGAAAGGTTTTTTCTTTCTTTCTCTTTCAGCTGCTGGGGAGCAACTAGAAACAAATCTGTTCCTTGGAATAAATGTTCCATCCATATGTTATTTTTCATGGGAACTGATGGAAGTGTGAAATCCTCCCCAGTGAATTCTGCCTGCGGTCTTACTCTACCTCCCCAGCCCCCACCCCGCCATATGTAATCCATCTTGGGAGGGGGAGAGTAAACCCTTTATCATTTGCCTTTTGTTGCAACAAAATTTGTTCAGAGTAACAAGAAATCCTTATGGGAATCAGAGGCGCTCACACAGAGAGTAGACAGACCTCCTCTATGAAGAGCCCTGGTGAGAAGCAATGGGCAATGTAAAGAAAAAGATGTGATGCTTGTGAACAGGACACACAGTCCTCTAATCTCTGTGCAGTGGGAGGCAGAGGAACTGTCATGGGCCTCCGTCTATTCCCATCACCACGCCTACCTGTTGTTGTAATCTGAGGAGTTGTTTATCTGAGCCAGAATTTCCTTATCTGGAGCAGGAGGCAGCATATAATCTCATGGAGTTAATGGGAGATTTCAATGAAGTGGGTCAAGAGAAGTGACTTGAACATAGTAGGTGTGTAATAAATATTACTTTCCTTCTTCTCGGCCTTCCATCACACTGTCATTCCGGTTATCAGTGATGACACGCTGTGGCTCGTGATTAAATGATCTGTGAGAATGTAGCATGACCGTGGGTGGATGTCACTGGGTGTGTGCTTTATAACAAGAGAGTTATAGAAATTTTCTTCCACACTATTGAACCAGGCTAAGTTGACTTCTCTCAGCAAAACTTAACATGCAGCTTGATAACTTGGAAGTTTGAGTACAGACCAATATTTTAGGAGAATTTAACCCCAGGGCAACTACTTTGTGCTGGGAAAACAGTCTTTGATGTCTCAATGGGTCTGAGTGTTTTGCTGAGAGCCAAATGTGTGCGGTAAGACCCTTTGTGAATTAAAACATCAAAAAAGATTTGCATTAATTTCCTGCAAACTAAATATATAGCGCTTCATGCAGCTTTAATTTAAATGTAATAACTATTTACAGATTTGACTGCACCATCAGTATGGAGCAATTATTTTTCCATACTGAGCAAGTGGGGGATGACATAAATGTGCCTAGAAGAGTTTGTAAGTTCAGTAAAATGTTTCTAAAAGTTGTCGTGTTATCTTCCCTGTCTCCCATGTAAGCAGAGCTGTACCGTCATGGAGTCAAATTACTGCTGATGTTGTGGGGCAGAAGAGACCTTTATTATTCCAACTACTCAAGTTGAATAAATATGAAACATGACCTTCTCAAAAAAGAAATATTAGCAAAAGCTACCTAATTTGTTTTTCATATGTTCTGCATAGCATGGGGGTCAAGAGGAAGACACATCTTGGTTTTTTGCTCACAACATATGTTGGCATCTCTACAGAAGACAGAAAGAGAGAATGCAAAGAATGGTGGCAAAATTGAAGATTTCTAATGAATCCCAGTGCAGTCTCTTCATTGGCAAAATACTTATGAGTCATTTATAGTGCTCAAAACAACTAAAACTATGACTTTTTTAAAAAAGCAGTACTTTGGGTATCATGATGCAATAAAAAAAGTCTGTTTCCCTCATATTCTAACACTCAAAACTTCAAAAATATCTTTATAAATGACAACATAATCAGGGCAAAGGATATTTCTACTTTTGAAAAGTTTATAAAAAGAATATTTGAGAAGTCACCTGTCTTTTTTGAGAGTTGTAAAGCTTATTTATTTTCTACATTTCAAAGATAAGGAATGGAAGGCTCTGGGAAATTATTTTCCACATAGGGAAGAAATTGCAAAGTACAGTCAAACCAAGTTTGTAGTTTCCCTAAAACTAATGGTTCCTGTGTTAATGGGATACTGGGGTGTTCAGTGGTTCATTTCAAGTTCCTTTTGCCCTGTTCCAAAAACTGAAAAAGTGAAAAATGAGATGTTTTACATCTAAAGGTAAGATTAAAGGTAGGAAAAGAACGAGAAAGAAGTACCCTCTGCAGAGCAAGTGTGGACCAGTTATCAGAGGGAGAGAAGTACATGCTGCAGAGTGCATAGCCACTGATGAAAAGGCTCCCAGTGGCCACAAGCCTAATGGCTGCCATCTTTAATATCCCATCCAAATGTCAGGTCTAGGCCACTGAATCAAAGACCTGCTTTATATTATGCCAGAAGAAATGAAGATTGCATTCTAATTGGTATCAAGTGTCAGCTTGAAAACTTTTCTGCACATGTGCCCTGTCCTTGATTGACAAGTTGTGCCTGCATGCACAGCCAGTTTGCCACGTCCTAATCTCCTGCTGTACCTGAGCAAGTGATTAGTTTCCATTTGGTTTTTTGTTTGTCTTTGTAAGAGGCATAAGAGGATCTATGAGGCAGAATTTGTAACTGTATATTTAGAAAAAAAGAAAGTGGATAATAGAGGGATATGATATAGTATGAAGCTAGGAATATTTATGTGTTTTTGGTGATGGAAATCTGTGGAATTCATAAATGCAGAAAGTTTGGGACTGGCTTATAGTAGAAGAGCTATGATTCACTGATACGTAGAAAAGTAAAGCCTCATTTCACAGGTGACAGGAAAGCCTATTTTATGGGAAAAAAGATAAGGAACCGGTCTATTATACTTCTGCTCTTTAGCTTATCAACTGAACTAGTTTATAGACTTAAGATATCTTTAACGGACTTTGTGTGTTATGGGCTTGAAAGAAAACAAATATAGACAAGCCAAGAGAGTACAGATATGAATAACCTTGGGTAATTTGATTGCATCATGAAGTTTCTGTCTTTTTACAAGTACGAAGTTTAAATTCTGATTTTTCCGTCTTCTTTCTATCTGAAAATAAGACCTAACCAGAAAATAATTAGCCTTAAAAACTAGAGATCAAAATTGCCTGCCCCAAACATCTTGCTTTACCTGCCATTACAGAGTAAACATGAGAGAATGGTGAGTTACTTGGCACTGGCCATCACCATGGTTACAACTAGTGCTTATTTTCTGGCTAGGTCTTATTTTGGGGGGTAAATACAGTATCTTTATCTCTTCTATCCTACCTCATTTCTCCCTGAGTCTTTTCTCCCTTATTCTTAAGGGATGCAAGAGATCCAAAAGTCCATATTTTTATGGATGTTTCAGACAGAGTGGAGACATTGACCGTCTCTAGCCAAGCATCAAAATTCTCCTTATGATGCAGGGCAGGTAAAGGAATATGAGTTTTATTGTTTGATGAACCATCATCCTTTGATAGTCTGAAAAAGAGAACAGGAACATTAGTTAGTCATTGATTTTTAAATTCGATTTTATAGCCACATTAAACAAGCAAGGGACAAATATTCAAAGTAGGATATAGGTAAATAGTGACTCCTAAAAGTGATAGAAATCAGACAAAGTTACGTAGCATTTGGCATAAGACTTAATCTTTAAAATTAACCGTATTTCTTTTGAGACTTTTTTTACCCAGGTGCCACCGGTGGTTTAAGAATATACAGACACCTCCAGTTTTTTCAATAGGAAATCCAATTTTCTACCACTTTAATTACAACAATGGCGAGAGAATACACTAAGTAAAGATATCTTTGTTTCTATGTGATCACTGGGCCATTAAAATTCTTGCTACAGAGCTCAAAGCCTGGAATCTGGCCACTGTTTTGCATACCAGAGAAAGAGAGAGTTAGTTTATATCAGAAAAGTAACAAAGTTTAGCAGTTACTACGTTTATATTGGAATTTTATCCTATAAGAAGACATATACAAGAAGCCAAATACTTGCCTGAGTTGCACTTGAAACTACATTAAAATAAGATAATGGCATTACACTAACACTGGATGAAGGAGACATTTTTAAAAGAACTGTAGAATTACCAGTAGGGACTGGTTCAGGATTTGAAGTCCCCTTTAATATAGGCTATTCTGTATCCTATATTAGAATAGGCTATTCTGTGGTTATATTACTATTAATTACTCAATTATTGCTATACTGGGTGTTTAAGACCAAGTCAAAGCAAGACTTATACTAATCAAAAAAAAAATATATATATATATAGTTTAGTAAGGTTAGTTAAAATTTTTTATGCATTACTTGTTACTTTTAAGGCTATGGAAAGAGCATCTTAGCTCCTCTAGTTTTTCCCTCCACTAGTCATTTAATTTGCCATGATAGTTCTCAATCTTGCTTGACCATATGGCTTTCATTGAAAGTGTGTGGACATTCTCCTCATTAGTGACCATGCATTTTGCAAAATACACAGCTAACACTTGTCCTTTGTGGTCCAATAGTACCTCTTCTTGGAAGGCTGGGTGACTCACCAGAGTTGCAGGGTTATTTTGAAGAGTCATATCTGCCCTTGGTCCTAACTGACTTTGGATGGCAAGGGTCAAAAATATTGACAGTTCTCTTATTGCCATTATCTTCGTTAGTCTTGGTCTCCAGAAGGGCAGTTAAACTGGTCTTGAAATGAGAACTGTGGGTCTTAATCATATTACAGTCCTTTCTGGATATTTACCACTTTGAATTATAAAATAGGAGCAGAGAACAGCTACTTCTTTCATTAATCATGGTTAGCATTAGCATGAGGAGTCAATGTCATATTCCATCTGTCTTGTGGCTGATAGTCGACCAACTTAATATATTCTTAGTTGTCCTTTACAAGCCATATTCCAAAGACTTGACCACTTGGAGTTGGCTCATCAAAGGAAATGTCACCTCACAGGATCCGTGGAGGTCCCTAAGTAGAGGTAGGTAAACTTGGCTCTTCCCAACCAAAGGACAGACTTGGTGACTTTCATCACATAAAAGTACTTTTCAGGGCCAGTCAGTGAAGGGCACAAAGGGATTTACTTAGGTGAAATTCTACCCTCAAGATGAAGTTGTCTTCAATTTGATTTAAATCAAATATTTAGCATAAACTACTGATTCAAAAAACCAATATTTTTATTATTAGAATCTATTTTGAAATTTGTCATTACATACTTTTATATATTATGTTATGATTCAGAAAGTTAAAAAATAAAAAGAAGATTGAAATATAGTAGCTAGATGGCAAGTTCCTACTCTTAAATACATAAATTATAAATTTCTCAGGAGTGGTGTGATCAATAAATAAAAAATAACATTACAAGGCAGTTCAGAGATATGACTTTCTGTGATAACAGTTTCATGGTAACTGAAGTCATCATGTTTCATTACATGGCAGTAAAATCTGACATGAAATATCAATTCTCCTTCTGTAATTTGGGGTAAATACACTTTTCTAAAACTTTAGTTTCTGCATCTATAAAGCCGAATCATGATGCTGCATATCTCACAAGATAGGAAAATGCATATGAGGGTGTGGTTGTTAGCACATAGTAATAACCCATTATTGATATTTATTAACACATTAACTATAGCAACGTTGGTAACTAACAACTAAAAGCACAATATTGCTGTTATCTTTCTTAGGCTTGGTCTGGACATTTTCTAAAGCAAAAGGATCTGCCCTCTGTATTACTTACATTCTTTGTCAACACATTTCACACTAATGGTTTAAGAATTTTTTTCCTAAGGGCAAATATTGGCAAGACACTTTTATAAGGACTTTTGGAGATTTGGGGGTTCTAGAATGTGTGGTTGTCATCTTTTGTAGACCAGTGATATTGTTAACACAAGATTTTTAAAAAATAAAAACCACTTATTGAGAATTTTTATATTAATTTTAGTCATCACAGTATTTTAGGTTTCCTTACTGCATGTTTTAACATGGACTACACATGTTGGTAAATAGGTATTTTCAAAACCTACATGCTAACATACATCATAAATAGAAAATATGAGGTTACGATACCTTGGTAGACAAAATAATGTTCCACTTCCAGGTGTCCATGTTCTAATCTTCCAAATCTGTGAATTTTTCAATAGGCATAATAGATGTAATTATGAGTTTTAGGGAAATTATCTTGGATTATCCCAATTGGACCAATGTACTCACACAAATTTTTAATAACAATAAAGCAGAAGAGACAGTAAAGGATATATAAGAAGATAAGCTGAAGAGAGAGAGATACCAATGCTGGCAAAGGTAGAGAGAAAATTTCTAGAAGTTTTAAAAGGCAAGGGGTAAGATATCCTTTACAGAACCCAGGACAAGTACAAGCTTGTTGCTTTTGGTCCCATAGGACCCATTTTAACCTCCAAAAGATAAGTCAGTCTAACAAACTTGCCATAATTTATTGTAGCAGGAGATTTTCCCTGTGATTATTATGCTGGAGACGTGGAAAGTTATTTTCATGACATGAACATTTAATCTTTATCTTTATAAAAATAAATATACACTATATCTTATATAAAAGCATGCACACAGGGTTGAAAGGAATATGTAGTATTACTATTGGCTTGCATGTTATTTAATTGAAAGAGCAGTGTGTGAAATTGAGGACTGAATCATTCTAAGAAGTGAAGTAGATATAGGCATAGCAGCATTACTCAGACTTCAAGTGAAAGGCTTTTTTCTTTTCCATTTCTCAAAGTCATTATTGTAGGTTATTAATTAATCTTGACCAAAATCTAAATATACTTGAGAAACTGAATTGAATGCATCTAAGGAATGGCTTTGCTTTGTAGCACTCTGCCCAGATTTGGGATCATGCTGCCCTATGATACATTTTGTTTGGTTTTATTCAAATATAACTTTTCAGTGCCTAAAAGGAAAATTCACATAATTTGAGTTCTTAATCCTTTTATTTTTTCAGATGTATCTTGGTGGGAATCCTTAAAGAATTTTAAATTTAATTTTTTTAAAGAAATAAATATATCAGTTTCATTTCCTTATTGAAATTAGGGTTGTAATGTTTTAGTGGACTGAATGAAATTGATTTATTATAGGAAAGTCAATTTGTTTCATAGGTTTAATAAAATAAAAACCAGAGAAAAAAGCCCTTTTTTCCGGTTATTATGGCTAAACTGACTGTTGAAATATTCCAGGTCCTCCCGATTTGAATCCACTGCTCTGTCCTGCTACTTAACCTCAGTCTAC
Source organism: Dolichotis patagonum (assembly GCA_004027295.1). Taxonomy (NCBI): domain Eukaryota; kingdom Metazoa; phylum Chordata; class Mammalia; order Rodentia; family Caviidae; genus Dolichotis; species Dolichotis patagonum. Next base: position 5,893 of record PVJX010019653.1, on the reverse strand, counting down.
TCAATGAAAGTGTTGTTCTCATTCAAAATACAAGGGAGATATCAAATTGCTTATAAAATGGTATAAAGGATTGTGCTAAATGTCTCAGGCATATACACTACTTTAAGGACCATCTGATATGCAAATTTTAACAAAATGTTTTTGTATTATTTTATTTTGTAATTTTATTTAAAGAGAAAAAAGAAAAAAGCAACAAAACAGAAAGAAGGGTAGCAACAATACAGAATTCCAAAGGAAAAAAAGGAAAGAAAAAAAAACACTAAGAAATCACTACTTGATAAGTTACATACAGTCATCTTGGAAATAGTTGTTCAAGTTACAAAATTAAAGCACACAAAGTAGACATTCAGTGAGACTGTTAACAGTTCTGTTCCACGATCTAATAAAAACAGTAATATGGACATCTATCTTATACACTTAAACATACATGCAGTTATATCCTTTAGAGCACTTTATTTTCCTTTCTTTTTTACAGTAGCAATTAGGCATTTTGGGTTTTATTACTCCTACAATTCTTGTTACTTTTTACACTAGAGACACAATGTGATATTTATAAATATGATTCTTATTTATTTCACTAATGAGGATAGTCTCAAGTTGTCTTCATTTCCTTATGAAGGCCTCAAGATCATCCTTTTTCATAGCTGAGTAATATTCTATTGTATAAAAATACCACATCTTTTTCATCCATCTGCGGTTGACGGGCATCTTGGTTGTTTCCAAGATTCAGCTATTACAAACTGTGCTACTTTAACAAAATATTAACAAAATTGTTAAAATTAATACTGAACTGTCACCAACAATGTCCTCACACTGTAATGTGTTTACTAACCTGTAAAAGATCTAGGAATGATCAAAATAAATCTTTTGAATCTTTAAATTAGAAAAATTCTTCAAAAGCTGAAAAATCTAAACCAAGTAAAATATTAATTCAACTACTTATTTTTAACAAATATTGTGGGATAACCCAGGTAAGTAGGATTCAGAAATTCACAGATATGGAATGAGTGTTAGATATTATTTAGTTCAGTCTTCTAAATTTCAATCCAAAGATACATGCCTAGATGTTCCCCACTGTCTGGATACATAGGGACAGAATTAAAACTAAAATGCAGTGTAAAGATTTCTGAAGTGCACATTAAAGAAATCTTTCTATTTCTCTTTGAGATGGTTTCCAGAAAATACTACTACACAAAATACTATCCTTTGTTATGTTGATATAGGACTGAATTCTTGAAAAGTTATTTATTCTAAGTTTCTTGTTGAATAGCATATTCTACAAGCAAGTAATAAAATTCTCAACTGTTACTCGGTTAATGTTTACACCGCAGGTCGCAACTACTTTTGGATTTATTACGGAGTGCTGGGAAATAAGCATAAAGTAGTTGTGTCTGGGGAAGAGGCTGAGAATGAGGCATAGATGAGAGATCAGCCATGATTTAATACTGTTTTATACACTTCCTTTCCTTCACATATGCAACTCTTCCAAATTTTGCTCATAGTTTTATGAGAAATGTGCAAACAAGGATAAAGCCTCATTCACTTTTAACTTTCTTTCTTCATAATCAACATATTAAACTGTTAGTAAATTCTATTTGTTGAGTGAATAAGTTACTGCAGCTCTCCTCTGCGAAGTGCACCAGATTGTCTAGGTCTAAATCCAGCTCTTCTAAATGCATATTGACTGTGTAGCCACACATGCTAATTGACTGTTCTTCCACAAGTTCCACAAGTTGTAAAATAGGTATGAAACAAAATCTATAGTGTAAGATCATTTTGAAGATTAAATTTAATTTGTAAAGTGCTTAAACTTTGCTTATGTAGGGAAGAAAAAAATTATCTCTACGTTCTTAGGGTTTTGGGCTGGGCCTACAAATTAAATTGATACAAGATGGATTAATAGGAAAGAAGCACACAAATTTGTTTAATAAAATTTAATATGGTATAGAAGCCCTCTAAGAAAATGAAGACTCAAAATTGTGGTTAGAGTTGAATACTTACATATTGAATTGGGCACAAAGTATAGTATGGTGAAAATGTAATTAGGAACGAGAGTTGGGGTACAGTAGTCATAGTTAGGGGTTGCAAGGAGAACAATTACATACAGGACACAGAATTTATAGTATTATTTTATGATAGTCCCCCAGAGTTAAATACAAGAAAGTGCAGGAAATCTGTAAACAACACTCAGGACCCAGAATATTCAGCCAAGGGTGTGGATCCCACAACAATGTCTTGCATGAGTTCAGATAAAGACCTAGAGCCCCTGATGATGCCTCCCTTGAGTCTAACTGGAGGCCTAGAGCCCACGACAATAACTCATGCAAGTCTGTTTTATGGATTGGTGTTGGGAAGGCCCAAAGATCAGTGGTGGAAGCTAGAAAAAGTCCATGCCAGCTAGGTGAAAGGTGTGTGCTAGTAGGTTCAAGATTCTACACTGGAGCCAAGAAATGATGTTCAAAATAAGGACCAGAGCTCCCCTGAAAAGTACCTAAGGCATCCTCTGTGTTATCGAGGTCTCCAGCTCCTCCAATAATGAGAACAATGAAGTAAATATCAGGAAGCCAGCATGACAAACTCCTCCAGAAGAATCAAGGTTTCCAAACAACAGCAACGCTTAGGAGAACTCACAGCACCACACTTTTCCTCTTCTATGCCGGCAACTCTCCTCAGGTGGGCCATCTATAGTCAGCACCGTGCTGATTTAATTCAGCTGGTGTTAAGTTAACCCCCAGATTTTAATCCATAACAGCAGTTAATCGTGGAGAAGTGGTTAGGAAAATAACGGGTACTTTGTAAGATTTGTTTGTATGGACTTCTCTCCACCTACACCACCATCCCTGGCAATATAAATGTTGTTTTCCTTTTGATACAGAAAAGACAATCTGCCATATGGGAATTATCACCTATCAGGAAGAAAAAGAGCAAGTTAGAGTGCTCTTTTCACAGCAGTTGCCTTTGAAGTGATTTTGGCTCAAAATAATACTTATGCCAAAATGGCATATTTTCGGGTGAAAATTCTGCCACCCCACAGTTAGGCCTCATAGGTTCTGAATAATCACTAGATATTACCAGTGGTTCTCAATATTTGTTAATGTCTCTCCATATACTGCTGGCATCTACTGGGTAGGGGCTGGAGATACTGCTAAACATCCTGCAGAGGACAGGGCAGAGTCCACAACAAATAAATGTCATTATTTATTTGAGAATGACATACAAAATCTTCTAATTATTTCTGTTGCTACTATTATTATTCCTGCCACTGCTCCTGAGTGAGAATACAATGTAGCTACAGTCTTTTGAAACATTTTATTGGCATTTAATTTGTTTATTTGCATATAGAGATGTTTCCTCAGATAAACACAAGTTCAGCTGTTTGAAGTAAATAGAATCTAGCCAGTGTCCACTATCTTAATAGAAGAATTGCTTGCTGTGGAGAACAGGTTTATAAAACCAATTTTAATTCAGAAGAAGGAAAAATTAATTTAGCAAACTTTACCACTAAAGCTGATCAGAATCCTGGATGCTGAAATCAAAGGTGCTTTTCAATGACCATTTTAACAGTAACATTCTCAAGAATCAGAAGACTGTATACCTATAGCTGAATCAAAAGCAATCGAGTCCACAAGATGGTACATTAAGAATATTGATATTGTTGTGTGACACACAAGTCCTTTTAAATTATCAGTATCACTCATGTTGTAAATGTGTTATTGGTTATATTTTTATAATTTTTTTTATCGGTACCGGGGATTGAACTCACAACTGCGTGCTTGCAAGGCAGGTGCTTATGCCACTGATCTAAATCCCCAGCCCCTTATTTTTATAATTTCTGAATTCAGCATACTGAGTGTATGCAAATGGCAAGAAGAAAGCAAGGAATGAGGGAAGAAAATTGTGTTCTATATCATAGTAATCACAAGCTCTCTTTGGAATTAATTACAGTTGGGAATTTTATTTGAAAGCATGTTTTAAATTTTACATGTTGCTGTTAATTACCACTGAAGGAAATTCCTCAGATCGACTTTTCTGTACATAGTTATTCTTCAGTGTCTGCAGATATTCCCAAGTCAATGCTCACATTTGAAAATATACACAAACATATATCATATCTATATTTCTTGTAGAATAGTGTTCATGTCATTAAGAATGATGCTTCTGGAGAACTGCCCTCACTTAAAGTCTAACATTTCATTTGGTTATATGTCAATTTTGAGTGAAGTAGTATTTAATACATAGTTTCAGCATTGATTTTGAAAAAGATTGAGTTCTAATGATTTATCACTAGAAAAAAGGAGATAATTTGGCTTTGTATGTAATTTTGAGTAATCTTAAAAAATAACAAGTATGAAAAAGTTTAAAATTCTACTTACTCTAATTCATTGAAATCTACATTTAAAAATCTTTAAATAACCTGGTTCCGTCACCATCTACTTCTTTTGCTGCATCCTGCTCTCCTTACACTCTTATTACAATAAAGCACTGTATCCTTGGGATTTAGAAATAACTTCAAGAAAAAAATTTACTATAAACTATGAAGTTTTATTTTACAGACTTTTTCAATGGTACATGATTTGTGACAAGATTATGTGAAATCCTTCTTCCATGCCTGCTGATTCTCTCTGGAGCTCAATCCTTCATGACTTTTCCTGAATGGCAGCAAAATCTTTCGTGAGCAAGACTCATCTGGGATGATCCAACTCTTTCCTTCCCATCCACCCATTTTCATTCCTCCTCCACTAGATATCTTCTCTGTCTATAACTTAAGTAAACACTTCCTTTCATTCCCACAACTCTTTAAAGGATTTGGAGTAAAACCTAAAACTTAGCATTTATGTGCTGCTTGCGTTTTATCATTTGGTCTTGGCACTAGCCTCATATCTCCAGGTGACTCTTCCCTGCATGGTCTGGTTGCAGTACCACCCAACCCTTGCCTTCCTCTACTTTCTCTACCTCTGGCTGTGCTTGAAAACCTGTGTAAACATTTCTGCTATGCTATGTATATTGTCAGTTACTTTACAGTCTTAAATTCATTAAGGCAAAGCTTTTTGTTACGATTATTGCTGTACATAGATTGGTGTAGGTGTATAGTAGCAACCCGTATTCATTTCTTTGTTTTGTTAATGCTCGTATCACATCACAGGAGACAGGCAAAAGTTTTAAAATAACTCAAATTTATTTTCTTACGTCTTCATAGATCAGAAATACAGCTCCTCAGGATCTCATCAGGATGAAATCAAAATATCAACTAGGCTGTTATTTTGTGAAGTTTAGGATCCGATTTCAAATTCACATGGTTGTTGGCATAGTTCAGTTCTGCGTGGTTGTGCCCCTGAGCTCCCTGGCCTCTGGCTTGTTACTGGCCAAGACTTCTCCCAGCTCTCAGAGACCTTCTAGAGGGCCTTGCCATGTGGCTCCTTCCCTGAATTTCCCTTGCTTGGAACCACAATGACTTCTGTTCTCAGTACTACCACCTGATTAGGTCAGGCTCTCCTATACTCCAAGGGGGGAAGTTATCCAGCTGTCCAAGATTAAGGGCTGTTCCCTTGGAAGCCAGTTTAAAATTTTGCCACCACGTGCAAAATACATCTTGAATATATAGTGTTTTTTTAAACTTCTGGGACAATATTCTAGAATTGAAGAATATGAAGCTAATAAGTACTTAAGTTCTGCTAAGGAATATATTTTGTTCTTTTGCCTTAATCTAATGCTATTATGAAACGTGTGATAAATTTTGAGGGTCCAACTTTGTTAAACTCAATTTGGATAATTAGAATTTGGTAATCAGTTAATGAGCATGGCATAGTTGTTTATAAGAACTTTCAATTAGAAAATGAAATTTACCCCCAGGAAATCTCACAGTGACCAGCATCACGGCCTGACTCTGTGGGAC
>PVJX010019652.1:0-34533 GCA_004027295.1 Dolichotis patagonum | reverse complement strand
AATCTCTTTGAATCTGTTTCATGTATTCTAGGTTTTCTTTATATTTTTCATTGAATGTTTCTCTCCTTCTTTTGTGTTCCTCCATTCTTCCATCTGTGTCTTCTTGAGAGGTGCTTAGCATTTCTTTTATTAATCTACTTATATCTTGCTTAACTTGTAATATTTTAGTTTTGAGCTCGTCTAGGAGGTCATGAAGGTATCTCTTTATGTCCGCTGATGCCGTATTTGATGTTGCGTGTTTGCTGCCCCCAATCTCTTTTGTATTTACCTGTCCTGGATCAATATTCTCAGGGTTGGGGGCTGGGGGCTTTTTATTATTTCTTTCTCTTGTCATATTTTTGGTTCCTTCCATACAAGTGTACAGTGGAATTCCAGCCCCTTTCCCTGTTGGTTACAGCTCCTCTGAAGCGTGCTGGCTAGGGATTTCTGCCCTCTCCAGTCTGCTGTCAGTCACTGAGGTGTAGGCAGGGGCAGTATATGCTGGCCCCTCCCCTCCGGGCCAGCCAACCTTCTTGGGCCTTCACTGCATCAGTGCGTGCTGTGCATAGGGAATCAGTTTGGGACAACTTATTGGGTCCTAGTCAGGGGTGTGACCCAGGCCAAGCAGATCCCTCCAATCTGCTCTGGGAGAGGAGCAAACAACTGAAGTCACTGCTATTCCTAGTTTGGGCCTGTCCTGCCCGACTCCAACATGTCGTCCAGTTGGTCTCTGCTTTCCTGTGGGAGGGTCTTATTCCCAGCACTCACTGCAGGTTAATGCTGGTCCCTCTTTGGCTCTGTTCTCCGTTGGGCTCCCGAACCTCTGACTTCAGCGCAGCTGCGGCGTGATTTCACTGCGCCTCTGGGCGAGTCATGTGTGGGGGTGGCTCCAGGCCAGTCGCATGTAGGGGCAGCACAGCTCCACATGTGGGGCAGCTCAGGCCAGTCAGATCAGCACGGGTGCTCAGGCCAATCTCGGGCACGAATTCAGGTGGCTCGGCAAGAGCACAGTGATTGCTGATCTTAGCTTCTCTAATGGTAGCCCCAGGATTTTGTATTTGAGCAGCTTGTTTTCCTTCAGTTTCTTCCTGGGTTGAGCGAATCCATCTCCCTCTGTCTGGATCTCTCCAGGATGTTTTATTCTGGTGTCTGAGCTGTCTCTCTCAGAGAGGCTCCATATCCTGCTGCTTACCAGCCCACCATCTTTAGCTCCTCAACTTTTAATTCTGTTCCACAGCCCAACATCATTACTCTAAGCTCCCAGCAAATGGAGACCATGCGAATTTACCAGATGCTGTGATTTCATACTTCTTTGCCTTTGTATGTGCCCTGTGTTGTCCTTCCATGAGTAGATTCAGCTTTGTATTCAAGAGCTGAGGCTCAAGGTATAGCTTAAATACCCTCTACAAAACCACGCTCCTTTCAACCCTCCAGACAGGGAGGGGAGTGGAAGGTGGAAGGCACTGGAGTCAAATGAACCTTGGGTGAAACCCACTTCTGGCACTCACTGATTGTATGAACCTGGATAATTTCTTAAATTTTATTTTTTTTATATATGGAACTGGGTTAATCACACCTACATTATTGTGAAAAACAAGATACATTGTTTTAGTCCATTTTGTATTCCTATAAAAACTATATGAGGTTGGGAGCATTACAAAGAAAAGAAAAACTTTTGCTCACTACTTTAGAGGTTTTAGGAGCATCATGGAAGCATCTACTCAGCTCCAGTTAGGGCTTCTGGGCTGATAGCATCACAATGGTGGGAATGGGAGTGCTGTTGTAGAATAAAGATCTGGGGAAGGTTCCAGGCTTGATAATGACACCCCATTCTTTCAGGAACTAATCCAGTCCCATGAAGTTTGACCCACCCCATGATACAGGGTTAATCTCTCCATGAAAGTGGAGCTCCCATTGCCCTATGCCGCACTTCCTAAACATTCTGCCATCTCAGTATTGCTACACTGGGGAGCAGGCTTCAAGGACATGAACCTTTGTGGGGGGATGAACCATGTCACATTTATATATAAATCCAGATACTACATAAAAATTGTTTAGCTGCTGGACTTATTAAAGTTATTTCTCTGTATGCAGTAAAGCTAAATTGCTATAACAGAAACACACTAATAAAACTTATGGGGAAATGGAATGATGTTTATCTGGATGAAGGTTTATGTTATATGGGTATAATGCTTGTCAAAATCCAACAAGAACATACCTAACATTTGTGTTTTTCATCGTGTTACTGTTTCATCAAAAGAAAAACAATTATTGAAATTTACTGATGATAAAATGGAGAGGGATAGCTGTAACATACTTTGAGTTGTGTTCAAAAAGGAATGTCTTAGTCAATTTCCTGTTGCTAATACCTACAGCTTAAAGGAGGAGAAGTTTATTTTGGCTCATATAGTCTCAGACTTTAGATGGTTGGCTGAGTCTAAGGCTGGATGGCACGGGACAGGGCCATGGCAGAGGAATAATTCCTGATGTCATGGCATCCCAGAAGCAAAGAGAGAATCCAGGGAGGAGTGGCAGAAGGACATAGCCCTTTCAGCCAATGCCCCAGTCACCTGCCTCCTCTGACCAGGTTCTGCCTCCCCAAATCAGATTCAGCTATAAGTTCATTTGTGGACTAAGCCACTGATGAGTATCACACACCCATGAGTGCATGGAGCCTTGAGGGGACATCTAGATATATACTGTAACAAGGAAGAAGGACTGATGGGTAGATGAATGGGTGGAAAAGATGGCTAGGTTTGTCATTTTAAAAAGGAAGTAGAAGCAACAGCATTTCCTGAGATCTCTGCCATGTTGGAACTTAGGGCACTGAGAAATCCAGCAACAAGCCTGCCACCCTGGTAAGTGGCTGTAGTCTGGCAAGCCGTGGCCACCCCAGGGCAAGAAGCAACAGTGTTTCCTGAGATCCATGCCATATTGGAACTTAGGGAGCTGAGAAATCCAGCAACAAGCCTGCGGCCCACCAGGGCATGGGCTGAGAATCAAACATGCCATCCACTCCCCACCCCCGTTAACAAGTGGGAGCCAGAGATCTGAGCATCTTTTGGGAGGTTGACCATATGTAATATAGCAAATAAGGGGGATTTCCTTCTACCATCCCTTTGAAGGCAAATATTTTTATTGCCATTTTGCTTTGTCCTGATTAATGGTATTGCTCTATTCAATATTCTGTTTTGATAACTTCTTTAATATTCTGTATTTCCTTTGGTTTTGCTATACCTGATGGAAAGAACTACTATTGTGAAGATAACAAGATATGCAGTGTTACCTATTACTGTTATCCCAGTAACCTGCTGTGAAGTTCTGTACCAATTTCACTACACTGTCTCAATTGGCTTTATTCCATCCTGTTCTGTTGTATATTACTACTTCCAAGTTAATAAAAAATTAAATAAAAAACCAATAGAACATGAGAAAACAAGGTAACAAAATACCTCCCAAAACTCCAAACTCCACCAAAGCTGATCCATGGGGCATGGATGAGGAGAAACTCAAAAACAAAACAACAGAATTATATAAGGTGATTAAAAAGGAAACAACAACAACAACAAAAGAGATCAGTAAGGTACTGAGCAAGCTGAAACATGATGATACTAAACAGATAATGGACTTAAAAAGAAAAAAGGAGGAAAAGAAAGTGCTCTGAAGGATATAACCGCATGTATGTCTAAGTGTGCAGGACTGATAACCATATGACTAAGCTTTTGTTGGATTGTTGAACAGAACTGTTTGCAGCCTCACTGTTTGAATGTCCACTTTGCATGCTTTAATTTTGTAACATGAACAACTATTTCTAAGAGGACAATATGTAATTTATCAACTAGTGATTTCTTACTGTTTTTTTGAAATTCTGTATTATTTCTACCCTTATTTCTGTTTTGCGTTTTTTCTCTTTAAATAAAATTAGAAATAAAATAAAATAAATAAAATAAAAAAATAGTAAAGTTACCTCTTGAAGTTCAATAAAGCTAATTTTTTTCCCTTAAAAAAAGAATGTAAATAAAAAGTTATCTCAGTTTTTTTTTTCAAAAAAAAAAAAAAAGGAAAGCATAGTAAAGCATAGTTGGTTTTTTTTACAGAACAGGCTGTGGACACATGTATATCCACTGTATACTATATTACTCTTTTAACTTTTCTATAGGTTTTAAAGCTTTCATAATAAAAGTGAGTATAAAAAGACCAAGTCATAAAGTGGTTTTAAAATTATAGCTGTTTTCCCCACAGTTCAAAGGGAATGTGTCAGGCTTGTGGCAGTTTTGTTCCATCTGCTCACTCAGGGGTGCCAGGCCTGTGAGCAAAGGCTCTATTTCTTCCAGATTGTCAAATGTTTGCTCCATCATCCTCTAGATCCATGGCCCTTGTACTTGTCTGCTGGAGACCACTATGAAGTGGCTCTGAGCAGGATTTAAAATTAACTAATTGGCTTTTTATGTTTATTTGTGAGTCTGTCCTGGGCCTTGGCTCCTTGTCTGGAGATGGGCAGCAGATTCATAGTAAGTGAACCTCTGTGAATCACTGGTCCTGGCTGAGACCTGTAGTGACCTGTGATGCCAGAGACACCTCAAAGGGCAAGGTAAGGCCACAGCTGAGGATACTTGGCTCCAACCCTAATGAAGTGGATAGAGACTGCAGCTGAAGGCATCTCACTCCTGCTGTCTCATTCCCACCATAAATGTCATCACGGAGATAAGATGGTTCTCCTAAATTGGCATAATTTACTACTTGGAGAAGTCTTTGAAGTGACTCCCAAGGTCCTACTCAGTTCCCATGCTTTCCTCAGTATCCCCTCTTTTTGTTTGAAAATCTAATAAACATGGACTTCCCAGAGAAGCTCTTTGTCTCATCCCCCAAAGGTTTTGATCCTTCTGGAGCCCTAAAATCATTTCTTGTCTCATTTATTTAAGATTTTGCTGTACACTTATTTGGGAGATTGAGGATCTTGGCCAGTTCCCCAATATATGTCCATGGTTAAAGTTAGGCTACTCTGTCTCAGTGGGAAAAACAGAAATAGGAGGCATGCCTATCTCCTGTGACCCACCCAACAATGTGGACATGACTTCTGCTACATTTCCAGGAGACCTGAACTGTACGCAAAGTCAAAGGAGGTTGGGAAATATCTAGCTAAATGCTCAGGAGGAAGCAGTGGGTCTGCTGTCTGCAACCACATCGGGAAACCATTTACTCCATGGAACCCAGAACCCCCCAAGAAACCACAAGCTACTTGAGGGAAGAAAGAATGTTTTTGCACATCTTTGGGTCACTGAAACCAAACAGGGGGTCCAAAATGAGATAACTCTTAAAGAAAAAATTCTTCTGCTGGAAGAATTAATCAAGGCATGAATGATAAATGACTGACGTGAAGAAATAATAGTATTTTTCTTGGACTATACATTTCTCAGTAGGTATTTACTTTTAGCCATGGAAAGCAAGCCATACTTTGATCTTTTAGATCTATAATATACCAACTTGGGTTAGAAATTCAAGTCAAATAATTCCTTAGCAATTATCAAATCAAATAATTCCTTAGTAATCATCAAATTAAGTAATTCCATAGTAATCATCAAATTAAGTAATTCCTTAGTAATTTAGATCTTCATCCTTCCTCCCTCAAATTTTGTCTTCATGAAGTAAAAAAATTGCTATTTTACAGAGCTTACCAAACAATCTCAGAAAGCTTGGAAGGAAAATTATTTTTCCACATCATTAAAGCAATTGAGTAGCACCAGTTTAGATTAAAATAATGTGAAATGGAACACAGAAATTGTCTACTTATTACAATGCACTCAATTCTATTTGGTTATCTTTTAAAAAAAATCTATGTAAGTATTTGGAAGCAATATAATTGTGTTTCTTTCACTATATTCTACAATTCTAACATTCATTAACTCATATTGAGTTCTTTAACAATTGATCCAAATTACCGTATTTTCCCTGCACTTCCCCAATATTTAATCTGAAATTTAAAGAAACATGATACTATTGTAGATGGTATTTAGTTGGTGTATTAATTGGATCACTATTGAAAAATAGAATAGAAAATCTAATTTTCTCGGATGGGTTTGATGGATTTGTCTCATGAAGGCTGCAAAACTGTCTCTTCCAATTCTCAGTTTCTTTCTATGCAATCCAAGAGCCTTTTGAACTCGCATCAAGATCTCCATTTACAGTTCGGTAGTAAATAGTGGGTCCTGGGGTTCTTTTCACAAGATTCCCTTGTGCCTATATCATACTTTCTTTTCAGCAGGCTGGTATGTTATGGAAGTGCTAGCTCAGAAGATGTAGTGAGTTCAGATGATTCAGAACTGAACTCTCACTAGGGGGATCTCATTAGCTTAGGTATGACCCGGGACAGGTCCTTTGTAAGAGAAGGTAATGCTATGGAAGAAGATGTTTCTGTGAGAGGATAAACAGAAAGTGGGGTGATTTAACCTGGCTTTTGGTTGAGGCAGGCAAGGTCACAAAGGGCAGCTAGGCAGTCAGTGGAGGAAAGACTGTCCCAAGTGTCATCTGCATGGCTAGTATTTATCCACAAGTCCCTACTTCCCAGAAGATAGGTTAATACTGCGTGGCTCAAGACTCACATATGAATTACATAGTTAACACTGACTTTTTGGCATACTACAAGGTCTCCAGAGAAACAAAGACACTCTTATCTGGTACAGCATTCCAAGGTCTTAAGGGAAAGCTCTCATGAACGGAGAGCAAAGCCGAACCTGTTGAGCACAGAGGTCATTCATAATCTTGGGAATCTCTCTAGGGCAAATCAGAACATCAAATTTGTGGTGAAGAATGAGACTGTCCTTGTGTCCAAGTGGTAATTTCAAGACCATGACAAGAAACAAAACCTCAAAGTCTGAATGGTCAGAAAGATGGGCAGAGATAAAGAAGGGGACATTCTCAGGGCTGAGATTCCAGGAACCTGCTCTTATTGGATACTTACCCTGTAATGCTTGAGTAAGTCTTTCTGGTAAAAACATCAGGCCTGGAGTGGTCCAACAGAAAATAGTTTTAAAAATATCCAACCGAATTTGAATCATATTGGTGATGATGATTAATATGGGCATCTGAAAGTTGCTAGCTATATATAGGTTGACCCGATTGAGGGGAAGATAATTATATCCAGAAAAACTGACATTCCTTGTGTGCAGGTGGACAGTGACAGGGATCTGGTGTAGGAATACTATAGCCTCCAAATGCTGGCCTAAGAGCATGAGCATGCATTCTCCTTGTGGCCGGAAACAGGAGCAACCAAGGAGAATCCAAGTTTACTCGAGAAGATTCTTCACAAGTTCATGAATAGCAGCAGGGTGTTCTTCAATGCCTGCCCTACCAGAGTCCCTCTCACCCTCTATTTCTCAGGCTGGGTCATATTGGATTGGAATGAGATTGCAGAATATTGAATGCCTCTAAGACAAAAATAAGGCATAGAATCCTTATATAGACTTTGAAAGCACTTGTAGCCAGTGCCTTCATGCACTCAACCTATATTCGATCTTTATTGAACAACTTCCATGCACCTAATTTGGTCCCAGAGATATTATCATAAAGCTTACTTTTAAGGAGTTTATATTCCATCTACCAAGTAAAAATACTCCATGTCTGTTAGGTTGCTATAATAGGGATACATAACCCAGGTGGCTTATAAACAACAGAAATTTATTTTTCACTGTTCTAGATGTTGGGAAGCTCCTGAATAAATTGCTGAAAGATTCAGTGTCTTGTGAGGGACCATCCCTAGATGGTCATCTTTTTTCTATAACCTGTCATTGCAGAAGATTTAAAGATCTCTCTAGAGTTTCTTTTACATAATCATTTAAAATATCACTTCCCAAAGTACCTACTTCTTAATGCTATCATATTAAGCAGCAGGATTTCATCATATGAATTTTTGTGGGGACACAGACATTCAAACAATAGTATATATTGAACACTTACTAAAGGAAGGTAAATATTCTCCTATCCCAGGCTATAGAGATTATGTAATGCTGGCAGACTGTTGTGTCGTGAGAGGTAGTTGTTAGGATGCAGTTGTCTCTTTAACATCTTCTTCTTGGATCCCACAAATTTCATAACTGAAGTTTTAGAAGCTCCAAGGGCTAAGATCAATAGCACCCCTGATACTAAGGTAATGGCTGAAGCTCATTCTGTCCATGTGTTATGGTCTTAATCTAGACGGTCTCCCAAAGCCTCATGTTCAAAGGTTGAGCTTTTGAAGGGTGATTGGATCGTAGTAATTACTCATCAGTGTATTAAGCCAATGAAGTGTTCAGAGCTGAATGTGCTCTTGGGGGGTGGATCTGGACAGAAAATGTGAGTCTCTGGGTCACAACTTGTAGATATAGATCTTCCCCTGCTCCTCCATTTTCTTTTTGCTTCCTGACCACCATGATGTAAGCAGCTTTCCTCTGCCAGCCCCTTCCACTGTGCCCTTCCTGCTGTGGAACCAGCTAGCTAGCCTCTAAAAGCCATGAGCCAAAATAAACCTCTTCTCCTTTTAGTTGTGAGTGTTGGGTATTTTGGCCCAGTGAGGAGAAAGTAATTAAGACACCATCCCATTCAAGTTTTCAAGTATTTTGAAAATACCTCACCTGGGAAGTCTCTTTGTCTTCCTTGCCAAAAGTGTTTCTTCTCAAAGAGGAGTTCTTGGTCTTTTGGATGCATAAGGAGAATTTCAGAAGACACTTCATGGAAACTTCCACCTCTCTTCTTAGCTATTGTATTTTCCCCCCAGTAGAACTTTCCAAGTCCCAAGGATTTGTCTCCAGACAACAAGTAAATCTTCAGACTCACGTTGTTGGTTTCATTCTACATCAGGGACCAATGTGGTATTTGGCTCTGAAAGGGCTCCTTTGTGTGTGTAGAACTGTTCTGAAATCTCCCTATAAGAAATTGAGTCATATTATATTGCATTGTATGGGAAATCCACACCATTTCTCCCCTCCCTAGTGAGGGGAATCACTGCCAATCCCAGGTGCTATTGTGAAAATGAGTCATTTGGGAGGATGCCAGAGCAAGCAAAGAAAAGAAGAAAGCAAATTGGCCTGATAGATTTGGGAGCATCAAATGACACAGATTTAAACAGTGGTGTATTTTGCAGTGTCATGTTTTTAATCTTTGCTGAGAATGTCAATGAGAGAGAAGTTACCTAGATTTCTGACATTCAGTAATTGTGATTCCCTCAAATTTTTTATTTTTGACTTGTTAACACATGTACATATTTTAACATTTAAAATGTTAGGAAATTGTTCTCACTAGGAAGTCTTGCTCCTGTTCTCTTTCCATTACCTGCACACACAGGTAACTACTTTTATTAGTTCTTGTTTGATCTCTCTCTCTCTCTCTCTCTCTCTCTCTCTCCTGCCCTCCTTCCAGAATCTACAAACAGTAAACCTTCTTTGGGTTGAGGGATCACACACTAGACCTTGTTCCCATCCTACAAGCACAAATTAGCAGATATATTTCCAGCCTCCCCCCAAAAGGCGAAAAAAGGCATACGACCAAGGCTGAGACAATCACCATCACCCTCCCCAGGCCTTGTTTGTAAAGGTGGTGACACCAAAGCAAGCACAGGGCAGAGTCTTTTCTAGCACATCAGTAGCTTTATCTACTTTTCAGAAAGACTAGTGCTAGTGGTTCAAGTTGCAGCATCTTGGGTCCAGCATTGGGGAGGAATCAGTTTACACTGAGGCATGGTTAGAGCCAGAATGATAGTGACTCTCAACACACTTACTCTCCAGGATATCTCACTATAATAGGCCTCTTCCAAGGACTGGGAAAGGGTTCCCATGTTGTGTACACATGTGTTTATAAAACTGGCAAAAGTAAAATACTTTGAACTGTTGTTTGTTAAGACTGTTGTCTACTTCCATTCCAAATGAGTGTGTCACATTTCTTTTTGAACCATGTAGCACTGGGATAGCTTCAGTATTTGGGGAAAGTAAGCCAAGGGAAAATTGAGTTTGGATTGGGTGCAGTGTGATTTATTTGTGTGGTTCTTAAATACTTCCATAGTCTTTTCCAGCCACTCTAGGGTCAAAGGGGTTGCCAGCAACATTGCTACCACCTACTGTGCTGAGCCATCAACCCTTGTGATATGAGGTGGGACAGAAATTGCGCTGCCATATCAACATGTCCTAAGTGCTGGGTCCTAGAATTATGTAGGGAATAGGGGAGAAAATGAGGTTCACAATGTGTGGGACCAGAAGCCAGCCTGTGAAAAATCCTTCTAGATCACAAATGAAATTTGACAGAGGTCCTCTCAAATTTAACAATTTGCCACCCTTGCCTACCTTTTCCACTAATGAGTATGAAGTAGAGAGAATCTCATCTACATTGTAAATGAAATAAAATATTTGTTTCTCAGGCAGAGGACCTAGGTCAGCATCATCAGTAGATTATAAGGAGAACATGTGCCATTGATCTGACGGCACAAAAACGGCCCTTAACCTCTGGGGTCTTCCTTCCCAGGTCCCACAACCCAGGCTAACTGTGAGGAAAACACCTGTCAAACTCAAGTGGAGTGATAACTACATAATACTGCTCTGCTCTGACTGGTCAGTTAACTGGATTATCCCCAGCTGAAAGAAGTGGAAGGTCAGGGACTCAGACTTCAACTGCTGATCCGTGTCTGTTGGAACATTCTGTGGTTGGCTTTTTGGTGGTTGTAAAGGTAGGCCTCCATCTCCTGACTCCACTTTATAAAATCCCAGTCTTGGTTACTTCACTTTCTTCCACACCATCACTGTACTAGCTGTGATGGATACACAGAAGTGTGAATTACACTATCTGAGAACTTTCAATTTAAACATTTTAGAGTGGGCTAGGGAGTGCTGTGTCTTCCTTTGAAGAGGAGCCAATGTGCACCAATCTGTCCACACAGGGCAGGAAGTCCAAGGAAGTCCAAGATGGCTGACTTCACTTTATCACATTTAAAGTGTTGAAAAGTTCTGAGGCAATGTTCTTTGAGTACCCAGAAATTTCCAACAAATTTGAATCTGTGAAAAAGTTTCCACTGAAACTTTCAATTTTAAAATTAATGGAGAAAAAGATGATCCTAAATGTTCCAGAGGCCCGGAACAGATGACCTAATGGAAGAGGAATGCAGATGGACTAAACAACATTTGTGTGACTGTTAACAAAGCCTAAAGAAGAAACAAGAGATCTTGCTTAAAATAGTCACAAAAATATAAAATATTAAGAAGAAAGGAGCACATGGGATCTAAACACAGAAATCTATAAACACTACTGAGTGACTATTTAAAAACTCACTTCATTATACAGAAAGAATAAAGTTGGAAAATTTAACACCATAAATGTGTTTAGGCATATCAAACTAACCATACATGTTAAGTCTCTATTCCAATAGCTATTTTTGGAATTCAACAATAATTGTAAAGTTGATTTTGCAAAATGTGTGAAGCCAGTCCATTTTTTTAAAAAAGAAGAGAGAAGAAGGGCATTTATTTTGCCAGGAACTAAAATATAAATAGAATGATACTATCTCAGAAACATAGAGATAAGGACATAATAAAAAACATAAGACACCACTTTAAGTGTATGTAAGTAATCAGGATATGAGAGCAACAATGTTTGTGAAACGGGGAAGAATGAACTACTCTATACAAGATTTTGGAATAGTTGTCTAAACATTTGGAAAAAATCAAGCCTGATTCCCTCTTATAACATCCATGGTAATAACTTGCATATGGTTCATATATTTTTAAGAAACATAAAAGTACTGGAAGGAAGAAGAGGTAAAATTTTATGTAAACTTGTAGTAAGAAAAATTTGCTAAGTATAATCCCAAAGGAAAAATCAATAAAGTAACATATTGGAGAAAAGATTGTAAAGAGATTTTACTCTTAAATTTGCAAGTATAAACAAAATCATGAAAGGTAAATGACACCTGAGAAATAGCTGTGACATATATTACAAACAGAGGGATTTTTCATAAAATACAAAGACATTAGACAGATAATAAGAAAAAGACAAATAGCCCAGCATAAAACAAATGGGGGATATAAAAGAATATATAAACAGTCTTATAATATGTACAAATAGCCAATTGATGTGTGAAAAAAATTGTTCAAGCTCATTAGTCAATAGAATGACTAGTGAAACAAAGATAAATCACTTTTTGCCTAGCACATGGATAGAGTGGATGTGGGGAAATCAGTTCTTCTCTAAGAAATATTAACTAATGTGTCATTTCCAAGAGACAGTTTGGCAGTCCATCTTGAAAAGCCTACAAAGATTCATGTTCTTTGATGAAGGAATTGCTTTTTGTGGGAGTCATCCTAAGAAATAATGGCATAAAAATCACAAAGTAATAGGACCAAGCACATGTTTAAGCATGCACAAAGAAAGGAAATCAGTATTCTTAAAACATTATATTTTCAATTTTAGGAATTAGAGTATTTGTCTCAGATAAATCAGAATGTTGTGAAACATTTTTTATTGTTTTTATTTGTCCCTGTGACTCAGACAAGGAAATAGAGTGACCAAGATACTGTCATCTTTTCACTATTGTCTTCAGATCTTGATTCACATTTTGCAGAAGGGGTTCAACCTACTAGGAATACTAGAGCCATGAAAAATTATGGAAAAATGCATGCAGTAACAAAGGATTTAATTAGAATGAATGACACAGTTTTAGAATTTTGGGAGCCACTAAAATTATAAATGCAAATTTATAGCTGACATTTTAAGATAGTCACAATTTATCAGGCAAAAGATGCAGTTCAAAAACAATAATCAGGTAAAATCCTATGTTTGCTGGTTAAAATAGATAAGCATGTTGCTGCACGCAGAGAGAAGAACCCCAGAATAAATACCAGAATGTATGTAATGTTTGGCTGTGAGGAGGTGGGAGCAGAGATGCTGGGTGAGTTTTTAAGGAACTTATTTTCTGTATTTTCTAAATGCAACTCAATTACTTCTATGTAGAAAAGATGGAAATTTTTAGCTGCCCTTGTTTTAATAGTTTCTAAAATAAGACAGTATAAATTAAGTCATTAAGGAAAAATAGAGCAGTCGGCTCCACATATGTACCTGATCTTGTCTCCAAATAATCAGGCAGCACTGACCATGCCTGATGTCTGGAGAGTGTGAGAGAATCTGTGATTCTATGACTCAGTGTCCTGTTTGCTTCCTTGGCTGCCCTGAAGATGTACCCACATCTCATTAAAGATGAGGCAGCCAGATCACAGAGAGGCCGAGTGATCTGTCCAGGGTCCCAGAGAAGGCCTGTGTCTACACGGGGCCAGGATGTGGGCCTTTTGGGCTGCTGCACACCATGGGCCTCAAGGCTGAGATGTAAAAGTTGCTTCTTGAACTTGTGACCTGAGTTTGCTCCGCTCACCTTCTGTGGCAATGGAAGCCTTCCTCTGCCTCCTTTCCTGCTTTCCAGAAGCCCACCCACCTACAATTTTGCAAAAATTATTTTCATAGTGCATGTTTGCATTACATAATAATTCCTTGTAGGGATCTGATACATGCACATGGCACATTCTAATGCTTCTTTTATCCCTTCCTGTCCCCCTCTCCCTCTTGCTGCATCTCTTGGTCCCCTCCCCACTTGCAAAAAATCTATCTCCCTATTTCCTATCATCTGTCTTTCCTTTTGCTCTTCAAATTACTTATATTTTGCACTTCTTATGGAAGAGAACTCATTGAATATTTAAGCCCGTGTGTCTGATTTATTTCGCTTAAAATTATGGTCTCAAAGTTCACCCACTTTCCTACCAATGGCTTATCCTTCTTTACTGTAGAGTAGTACTGCACTGTGTTCATACATTTTCTTTATGCACTTATCTGTTGATGGACATTGAGGCTCCTTCCAAGCTTTAGCTATTATGAGTTGTGCTGCTACAAGTATGGGTATGCACATGTTACTGAAATGTGATGTCTTTCAGTCTTTTGGGAAGATATTCAGAAGGGGAATAGCTGGGTTGAAGGAAATTTCTAGCTTTAGTGTTTTGAGGAATCTTCATGCTGATTTCCATAGTGGTTGTGATAGTTTACATAATTATCATCAGTGCAGAGGAGTTCCTTTTCTCCCCGCAGCCTTGCCAGCTTTCATTATTATGTAACTATTTGATGATAGCCATTCTAATTTCACTCTCTGAAGTTTCACTTATCTGTGGTCAACTAAGTTCTGAAAATATTAAATAGAAGATTCTAGAGATGTAAGCACTCATGTAAGTTTTAAATGACTCATATAGCATTTTGTTATAATTGTTTTATTTTATTATAATTATTGTTCAGAAATGGTTAGGTGCACTCTTCTTGTGTTTCATTTATAAATGAAGCACGATGGTGGGTCTGAAAGGACAGGAAAAACAGTCCACAGACAGCCAATGTGGTCTCAGGCATCCACTGGGGGTCCTGGAGGGAGCAGGATGCAGTGTGAGGTGGAGACCAGGAGACTGACTAGGACCCCCCAGCTGCCTTTGCACCAGCAAGCACAGTGCTTCTCTGGGGCTTTACTATCCTTTCAAAAGACCTCACAAGCATTGTCCCTAAGCTTCCTGGTGGCCTGTGGTCACAGTAAGCTCAGTCAGGGCACCTACAGTCTTAGCACAGCCCTCAGTCTTCCTTCTCTGGCTCATCTCTCATGTACCTTCCTGGAGTCCCAACCCTAAGGCCTGTTGTCCCCCAGCACTGAGGCAGGTATTGCTCAAGGAGAGAGCCCATGGCGAGGGGAAGCCACCCGGAGTTCCGGCCATGGCATATGGGTTACACAAGCCAAGGCCCTGAGTTGATCTCTGTCTCATCCTCTGCTCTTCTGAACCAGGGGGATGATTATCTCTGTGCAGAACCAGCTGAGTTAATAAATGTCAAAGATTCAGGAGACAGGAGGCTCTCAATAAACATCAGTTACTGTTTAGACCACTGTCTCTTTATCTGGAAAATGTCAGGGTTGCCAGCACGGCTTCTGATGCCAGCCAGCTTGGCTGTCTCAGAGCCAAAAGCATAAACACAACTCACACTCTCCTCACGGAATCAACCCAGCTCTCAAACAAAAGGATGGCGCTTCGCACTGTCACTTATGTTCCTGAGAAGTTTTGTTTGTTTTTTTTAAACATCCATGAATAGATTGGTATCTTTTGTTTTTCTAGGAAAAAAAATTGTAGCCTTGTATTCTGACACATTATATTGTTCTTTTATCCTGGCTTTAAAAAAAAAATCTATCAAACTGCTTGCTTTCTATGGGAAAATAAATACTATGTCATTGTGGGGACCTTGCAAACTATTCTTAGTTGAAAATGAATTTAATTTAATGCGATGGCTGTAAAGCTAATACAGCACCCACGTTTAACCTCCCTCAACTACTCTAAGAAAATCTTTTTTTTTTTTTTTAGTTTTCTGTTGCTGCTGTTTCCTTGGTTCAGTTTTGTCCAGCTGTAGGGACCTCAAGTGAGAAACCAGTGGGTGACAATGAAGTCTGTGGGTGGCCAGGCTGAGAGCAGCAGTGGGGAGTGGGGAGCAGATGGAAGGGCCCAGGTGGGGCGGGGTTATGTGAGGGCCTCTGAGCTTGGCGTATGTGGAGGCGGGGAAGAATAGCTCAGGGCAGAAACAGGCTGAGGTGAAGAGGGCCATCCAATGAGAAGCTGCAGTGGGGAGAGAACAAGGCCGATTATCTCCCTGTCCTTCCCTCTTCCTGTGGCGCCATCTTCCTGCCCAGTCTTCACAGTCAGATCAGGAACAGGGTGTGGAAAGTCTTTCATTCCTGAGAAGAGAGTGGAAGGAAGTCATAAAGTGCCGAACTGGCCTTTTTAGTTTTCGTATCACATCGTACATTAGACCCAACTCTCGGTACAACCGCTTGGAAGAGGAGGAAAGAGACTTGAAAGGAGATGGTGCCTGCCAGGTGGTAGAATGACTGGTGTTAGGAGAGGGCATCTGAGTGTGAGCACCTTGCCTGCCCGCCCCTCTGCCTGTGCACCCCCCTGCAAGGCGTTTACTGGCATGCGGTGCATGTGCTCCACACACGGGGTGTCAGGCGGTACTGTTATTCCCACACCCAGGTGAATCACCTGCCTGTGTCACACAGCTGGTTAATGGGATCCCCCACCCACCCTCCCCAGCTGGGCCTCGGCTCACCTTCCTATTCTGAGTGTCCACTAGGGCTCTACTTGCAAACACATAGTTTTATTTACTGGGTCCCTGTGTTAGTCAGCTTTCTGTTTCTATAACAAATACCTGAGATAATCAACTTACCAATAAAAACATTTTATTTTGCCTCACAGTCTTGGAGATTCTAACCCATGAAAATTGGCTCCATTGTTTTGACCCTGTGGTGAGACAATAAATCATGACAGGAGCATATGGCCAAGCCAGACCACTCATCTCATGGAAAGGAAGCAAAACAAGAGGCAGAAGAAGCAATCAGTCTTCCACAATCTCCTTTGCAGCACACCCCAATGGCAGAAGCCTCCCTCCTGACCACACCTCCTAAATGTTCTACCATCTCACAGTAGCGCTACCTGGATCGTGTCAAAGGCCTTTTCTGCCTCTATGGAGATGATCATGTGGTTTTTGTCTTTGCTTCTGCTTAAGTGATATATCACGTTTATTACTTTGTGCATGTTGAACCATCCCGGCATCCGTGATGTGAAGCCTACTTGGTCATGGTGTAGGATCTTTTTGAGCATTTGTTGCATTCTCTTTGCCAGTATCTTGCTGAGGATTTTTGGATCTATACTAAACAGGTTGGTCTATAAGCTTTCTTTTTGGTTGGATTCTCATCTGGTTTTGGAGTCAGGGTAATGCTAGCTTCCAGGAATGACTTTGAGAGTACTTCTTTTCAGATACCTTAAGGTGTTTGAGGAGTATTTGTGTTAGATCTTCCTTGCGGTTTTTGTAGAATTCATCGAGACCTGAATTTTTTGATAGTTGGTAGGTTTTTAATTACTCCTTCAATTTCCTTGCGTTTTATTGGGTTATTCGGAGTTTTTAAATTCTCTTGGTTCAGTATTGATAATTTGTATGTATCTAGGTATATAACCATTTCTTCTGAATTCTGTGTTTTATTGGAGTATGGATTTTTGAAGTAATTGGTAGTAATCTTCTGAGTTTCAGCAATGTCTATGATAATTTCACCTTTTCCTTTTCTAATTACATTGATTTAGGGTTTTCTTCCTTTTTTTTTTTTAGTAAGATTGGCTAATGGTTTTAAGTCCTTTAAAAGAACCAACTCTTCAATTCATTATTTCTTTTATTTCGTTAGTTTTAATTTTATTAATTTTTCTCTGACATTTATAATTTTTTTCCTAGTACTAGCTTTGGATTTGGATTGTTCTTGATTTTTTAGAACCTCGTGGTGCACCATTAGGTTATTTATGTGAGCTTACTCTGTTTGCCTAACGTGGGCATTCATAGCTATAAATGTGTCTCTTAAGGCTGTTTTCATTGTGTTTCAAAAATTCTGATATGGTGTCCTGGAATTATTGTTTATTTCTTGAAACTGTCTAATTTTTCATTGATTTTTGTCTGTGACCCACCAGTTATTCAAGAGTATATTGTGTAATTTTCTGTGTTTGCATATATTTTGTAGTTTCTTTGGCCACTGAATTATATTTTCATTCTGTTGTGAACTGGTAATATGAATGGAATAATTTCAATTCTTTTGCACTGATTTAAGCATGTTTATTGGCTAGCATATGGTCTGTTTTAGAGAAAGCTCCATGTGCTACTGAGAAGAATGTGTTTTCTGTTATATGCTGGAGTTCTCTACAGATATAAATTATGTTCATTTTTTCAAAATTTGGATTCAACTCTGGAAAAATTAACTTATTAGTTAATTTTTTTTGTCTAGTTGATCTGCCCCTTTGTGACAGTAGAGTATTGAGGTCCCTTATTATAATTATGTTGATGTGTATCTGATCTTCTATGTCTAGTAGTGTCTTATGAAGTTGAGAGTGCTGGTGTTTGGTATATATATGTTTATAACATTCTTTTCTTAACCAACATGTTGGGGAATTGTTGCTTTCCTCTAATGGCTTTTAAGAATCTGACTTCATATAGAATTTTGGGGATTCTGAGTATGGTACATCATGGAGAAATTCTTTTTCTGATTTTGGCTATTTGGGGTTCTATATGCATCATTTATCTGTACTTTAAGTTTCCTATTCTTTTTGCAAACAGGTTTTTTTTTATTCCTTTTGTTCTGTCTTTTAATTTCACCAATTCCAGTCAGATTAGTCTTCTTGGGGTCATCTGGCAGTTGTTGGATTCATTTTTCCTGATTCTTTGTTATCTTTAAAGTATCGTTGATTAACTGGTCTCTGATAGCAGCCTTATAGTCTAATTCTGATACTCTGTTCTCCACATTAGTCACTTCTGCTGTCCATACAACCGACAAATTTTTAATCTGTATTTCTCTTGGGTACCTTCTCATGAAATCTAATTCTTTGCTGGACTGGCATTTCATCTTTTGTATCATTTTGATTAGCTTGTCTAGCTTTTCATTAGCGTCTTCTTGTAAACACACTGATCATTCTGTCTGTTAAGTCAGTTTTCTAGTTATATCTTCACTGAGCTCATCGAGCACGTTATTGGTCTGCTTTTGATCTCCTATGCTACTGTTTTTAACAATTCTGGTGTATGGCTTTTGGTTTCCTCCCCGCAATGATCCATCGATCAGCTTTGAAGGAGTTGGGAGCAATTTTAGACAATTTGTTGCCTTATCTGCTCATGTTTCTATTGTTTTTTTTTATTTCTTTTTAAATTTGGTTTGCAGGTTGACTATAGTGGAAGACTCTGTCCCTCGTATGGAGTCCTCTTCAGTTAATGTCTGCTTTTCTGTTATGCACTCTGGATGTGGCTTACTGTAGGCCTTTACCTTGCTCCCAAGACCCAATCATCTCAGTTTATTTTAGAAGGGAGACTGCAGTATACTTGGTCCAGCACCAGTTCTTTGAGAAGGGGCCATAGTATTATTAATACACAAAGGCAATCCAATTTTGGCATGCAGAGAAAAACAGTAGTAACAACTATGCCACCTTAGCAACAGCAATGAAATCTGGAACAGTAGTAGACTCAGAGACACCTCTGATATTGACATAGCCTAGGAATCTATAACGTACTGCCCTTGACTGTGGGAAAGAGATCTATAGTTATAGTATAATCACTAAGAGAAACTAAATATTGACATATAGGAAATACCTAGTAAATACAACAACTACACCTCAGTAGGTAACAGTGTTCAACTGTAACCACATAGAGTTAACTGTCTAAAGACTGATAAATCTTCATGATTGTATTAGTAAGGATGAAGGGGATGGTGAACTGGAGAATAAAGAAAGAACAATTTGAAAAATTAATGAACAGAAGATGATAAAGAGGACAGAAAAGGAGGAGCTAAAGGATCCTCCTATAAAGGAGTAAATGGAAAGTAATAATATTAGATTTTTTAAAGTAGCAGAAAAGAACAAATAAGAAAAAGAAAATCAGAAATAAAAATAAATTAAAAAAATAAAAAGGAGGAAAGAAAAAAGAGAAACAGTAAAAAGGAGTCCTCCCCCCCAAAAAATCAATGAAGGAACAAGAAAGTTAAGCCAAAAAAATCCTTTCTTTTAAAAAAATTGCTACATGTTTTCAGCACATAATAATTACATTCATTGTGGAATTGGTACATATCCATAGCATATTCCAGGTCTTCTTTTTTCTCTTTCCCCTCTACCTCTTTTTTTTCCAGCATCAAATTCATTTGTTTATCTAATAAATCCTTACAAGGTTAATTATTATACATACAAATGAAGAATCAGATTAATAGGCCAAAAACCATTATAAAACACATAAGTCAGTTATACTAAATCAAAGTGCACTTTTAGATACAATGTCTATGCTGGATTGCAATGACTTTTTTTCTCTTTTTTCCTAGTATGTCTTTTATATTGCACTTTTATTTATATGTTGGTTTTTCACACAAGTGAAACCATGAGATATTTAAGCTCATGTGTTTGATTGCCTCCCTTAACATTATGCTCTCAAAGTGCATCCATTTTCCTACAAATGCCTCCAGTTTTATTCTAGTTTATTGCATGGGGTGAGATATGGTTCTAGGTTCAGTCTTTGGCATGTAGACAGCTAGTTTTCCCAGCACCATTTATTAAAGAGGCTATCTTTCCTCCAGCAAAAGGATTTGGCCCCTTTGTCAAAGATGAGGTGACTGAGTGTGCTCAGTCAATGTTGGCTAATACCTTAGGTGCTCGGTTTGCTCCTCGTGACCCAACGGAAAGGTCCAGAATGAATTGGATGGAGTTACTCTCTGGGAGATTTCAGCTCCAAAAAACAGTTGCCCACAGAGGAGAATGGGAAGGGTAGGTCTCCAGTTTCTAGTGATTTTCAAACTCAAAATGGACAGTAGCCAGTGTGAGTTCCAAACAGGCAACCAACCAACAGAGGATGAATCACACTCACCCCTTGGTTTCCTTTTTCCCCAGAGGCCCAAGCAATACTTAGTTATTGTCTCTTGTGAGCTGCTTTTTTTTTCTTTTTTTCTTTTTTCTTTTGAAGATGGTATAAATACAACAGAACAAAGCCAGTTGAGACAGTGCAGTGAATTTGGTACAGAACTTCACAGCAGGTTACCGGGATAACAGTAATAGATACCACAGTATATCTCATTATCTTCACAATAGTTGTCTAGTCAATTAAGTATAGCAGAATCAGACCAAAAACAGAACATTATAAAATCAATCGAAAGAGAATATTGAATAGAGTAAAGCAAATAATCATAATGAAACAAAACTGAAAACAACACTTGCTTTCAAAGAGAAAATAGAGACCCCCCCCCATATTTGCTATGTTGCATACAGTCATCCTGCCAAGAGATGCTCACACCTCTGTCCCCAGTTGCTAACGGGGGTGGGGATGGGTTTTGGGATGTTTGATTCCAAGCCCACACACCGGTAGGTTCAAGAGACACTACTGGGTGTCCTCCTGGTTCACACCAGAGGAAGGCCCTTACCAAGAGGGCGGGCGAATTGCTTCTTTGTGCAGGCTTCCACCATGGCCGTGGCCAGATCTCTGGGGTCGTTCTCTCATGAGCTGCTTTTTTTAAAAAAAAAATAATAATAATAACACATAATATTTTTTTAAGTCCATTTTATTTCAAAGAGGAAAAAAAAGTAAAACAAAATTTCAAAACACAACAGAGGACAACAATGCTCTCTGGAGCTTGGAGCCTTACACAGATGAACTAATTTCTCCCCTCTCCAACATGGAAAAACCAACTGTCCCAGGCTGAATTGTGCCCCTCTCTAAAACTCCATATATTGAAGTCCTGCCCATTGGATAAGACTTTATTTGGAAATAGAATCATCACAGATGTACGTGGTAAAGATGAGTTATACTGGAGCTAGGTGGACCATAATCAAAGGTGACTGGTGTCGTTATAAAGGGGAGAAATTTGGATAGAGATGTACCCATAGGGAAAACCCACAAAGAGATGATGGCGGATGATGCATCTATAAGCCAAGGAGCATCAGTGACCACCAGCAGCCACTAGAAGCTACAAGAGAGCCCTCAGGAGCACCAGCCCTGCGGGCACTGTGGTCTTGAACTTCTACCCACCTGAACTGAGACCGACGTCTCTGTTGTTCAGCCTCCCCGGGAGACCTGTGCTACAGCAGCTCCCCAGCTCCCCGGACTGAACTGCCAGCCTAGAGCTACTTTGCTCGCAGTGGGGCTTCTATGTTTCTCTGTGGGTGGATGGTCCACCTTGCTGCCTTGTTGATCAGAGGAAGACAGGAGTCCGGCAGCCAGGGGATTGCTAGTTGGAGACAAAGCCAGTGCAAAATGCTCAGATGTGGAGCAGCCGCCTTCTCCAAGGCTCCGCCTGCTAAGCAGCACTCTTGGGCCCCAGGAGGGGCTACTTCCTTGCTGTTTCCTTGTCCCTGCTCAGATCAAAGCACCAAGGGCCACAGGACAAAGTAGAGAAATAGAGGAAGAGGCCTTGGGGAGACCAGAAACTTGCACAGGCTCTTGATCCACAGCCTCCTAGTGATCAGCTTTTAGAACAAGTCCCCACTTTAGCCAGGCAGTGGTTAACTTCAAGCCACTAAGGCTCCTCATGGCTGCCTGACCACACACCAAGAGCACAGCATGTAGGCTAGAAATCAGGACCTCCAGACCACAGAGTCCTGGGGCTGAAGCAGTTCTCATTGGAGAGGCCAGCGCTAGAGTAGCCTTTACATTGGAGACTCAGAAACATCACAGTCATGACTCCTTCTTCCTCCACATCAAGCACTCTGTAAAATGCTTTCTGTGTGCTATGCCCTTTCATTCTCTACCTGCCCTGGCAGCTGAGTCCTTTTGTCACCCATTGTACACATGAGGAAAGTGAGCACATGAGAGGTAAGGGACTCGCCCATGGCCACAGAGCTAGCAGGGGATGGAGCCAGGCTCTCCGCTGGCATCCATCAGGCTGCACGGCTCCCACCAAAGCTAACTAGATTCCTGCGGGCTATCTCTGGGAGACAGCGAGACAGCACCATGAGTGACAACGCCAAGAGCAGAAGGTTGCTGGCCTTGCAGAATGCAGGGTCACACCTTGCAAAGCTGATGTGGGCCTAGAAATGTAGTTTCCATTTCTCTCACATAGAGGCTGAGGTCTAGCGAGGTGAGGTGGCTGGCCCCAAGTCCCCGAGCAAATTAGTGGCAGAACCAGGCCAACAGCATACGCCCTGGTTTCTAACCCAGCAGTCCTTGTTAAATGCCATGTTCCATATTAACAAAAGGGAGTAATTGTCTTCCGCAGCCTGAGAGATCCATCAAAGGTGCTGAGAAACCCTTGCTGGTCACTAAGGCTGTGATGTATTTGGTTGGGTTCTCCGTGGTTCTTCCTAGGAGTTGGAAAAGAGGGACAGACATTGTGACCTCCAAATGAGACAAGGATTCAACCTGATACAGGCAGCCTCCCTATGGGTGACCAAATGCAGCTGAAATCTCCTCAGATTGAGGTGTGGAGTTACGTGACTAACCTTTTGCTGAAAGTTGATCAGTTTCCTTCAGCTGGTGGTACTGATTGATAAATGTCAACTGAAAACAATAGAACCAGTTAGCACAGGTTTTAGAGACAGTGGGAGAGGGACACCAACTATTGCTGTCTGAAGACATGCCTACAAAATTCTTCCACCGATTCAACCTTTTATCTATCTATCCATTCATCTACCAAATCTGTCTACCATCATCTGTTTATCCATTCACCCACCCATCCATCTACTTCTCTATTTTTTTCGCTGGGTCCTTAATCTGTACAAATTACTCTGATAGATGATAGGATTTATTAAAGATGACAGAGCTAGCATCGTTAGAAGGGCATGGGTTGAAACCATGAAATCAGAATAGAAACCTATTCCCTGCATTCAGTGAGAGGCATCACCAAAGCGCTGGGGACCCTGGAGAGGAATGCTTGGAGGGAATGACATTTCATTAAATACTGAATAGGAATTTTTAAAGCAGAAGAGATGGGAGAAGGAAGGTATTCCAGGAAGAGAGGAGAAGATGAATAAAATGATGGTGTAGGCTGGGTAGGTACTCAGGATGATCCTTGCATTCATGTGGAGTTTGAATTACATTTGCAATGTACATTTACAACACTTTCTGCAGTCAATTTACTAACAACCCTAGGAAATAAAGATGCCAGCCAGGAAGGAAATGTGACTCGTAAGATTAAGTCATATGATCAGAGTCACGGAAAAACCCTTGCATCTTTTGCGGTCTCACTGTGCGCCTGGCCCTCACGAGCATTTCTCGAAGCATTTCCTCTGCTTCCCAGGTGAGAAGATGGAACTTGCAGAGGTCGGTGAGCTACAGGCGCAGAGGCCTGGAGCGGGTCTTCCCAGGCTTAGCTCAGGTTAGGGAGGGCTGATTTCTC
Organism: Dolichotis patagonum; assembly: GCA_004027295.1. Classification (NCBI taxonomy): domain Eukaryota; kingdom Metazoa; phylum Chordata; class Mammalia; order Rodentia; family Caviidae; genus Dolichotis; species Dolichotis patagonum. The sequence goes on along the minus strand of PVJX010019652.1, from coordinate 10,652 downwards.
TTTGTTTGATTGGAAAGGGTGAGCTCAGGGGATGAAATTGACAGAAGTCTGACTACTGAAGTTCAAGGCTGAGTGTTAACTTTCTCTTCCACCAAATGCATCTGGGCATTGGTCTCAAAAACGTAGACTGGCTGGCCCAAGGAGGTGATGTGAGAGATGGAACTGAACACTGCAGAACTCCAGGCCCAGATATGAACCTACTCTTACAGTTGCCTGAAACCATGTGCTTCCCCAGCCCTCTCCTTTTCCTTCTCATTCCATCTGGATTTTATAAAAAAGATAAAATCAGAACCTAACAAAACAGACTTGTGAGGCCTCTCGTCATGGGCTAGGGTAGCCTAGTGCTGTTTTTCCAGATGTTTTCCAGGTCTGTGTCTATGAGAGGCCAGAGGTAAGAACTGGAGGCAAGACAGCAGGTGCCAGAGGGTAGAGGAGGTCTCGTTACAAGAATGTCGCCCAGGGTGGGAGAGCTTTGTCAACCAAGAAAACACTGAAGCAAGAGGCCTGTGCTTTCTTATCTTTATGTTTTGTGATCACTGCCGCCCCCACACCCCCTCCTTCCTGTGCCCCCAGGAACACACATGGTATTGTGATTGCTCTCTTCCCGGCAAAGAGTTTAATAGAACACCAATCAAATGTTAGGTCAACCCCATTCATCCTGCTCAAATCCAGGCAGGCAATGTTCACATGGTCGGATGGGAACACACACCCTGCGGTTGGGCGGGGGTGCCAACTCCCTGCACTGGAAGAGGGACAAAGCTCCTCTGTGTGCACCCAGGGGGGGCCCCTTGGCAGGTGGCTGTTGTAGGTCTGATGCCTGGCGTGAGTCATGGGCTCCTTCCTATTTCACTTTTAGTGAGGTTTGGACCATGAACGGAGGTTGAAATCCATATCCGACTGTGGTGCCTCCAGGGTATTAAAACCAAGGAATTCATATTTTATTGTTGAAACTGTGATTTGAACAGTGGGAGAAGGGGCAATCAAAAGAGCCATTGAGTTGGCTGGTTAAGCAAGTTCGTTCTGTTGTATCAGATGGTTCCATGATTGCAGGAAAAGAGAAATTGCATGACATGCCATGGTAGGAACGGTTAATAACAGGCCGAGTGGGATTGGAACGATAGGCAGCCTGGCCTGTGAATTTGTGAGATTAATGGCTGCACTGTGAGAGCCCAGCAGCCTGATGTGTGCCTTCTGGGGCATTCAGCACTGGGGCTTCAACAGGCACAGCCAGGACAGGGCAGCAATCTTCTCAACAAGGCCCAGCCAGTGGAGACTGGATTCCCCCTTCCCAGCTTTGGAACTCAAAGGACCTCAGGGGAAGATCTTCAGAGGTAGATGGACTCAGGACTGGTCTGGTGTGGAGGTAGAAGCCACCCTGTAAACTACATTTCTCAAAGGGCCCCCTATAGCAGAATGTCTCTGGGAGACATCAAAATGCAGACTTCAGGGCACAGATCCAAAGATTTGGAACTTTGGAAGAGGGAAGTCTGAGAGTCCGCATTGTAAACAAACTCTCTACCCCACATCTCACACTCCTACAACACTGATGCCCAGTAAAGCTAAAAACCAAACTGATCCTGTGCCTTCAATTCAACAGCTCCCCCAAGGGGCCAGGAGGTCTTCAGCGTGGGGTGCGGAAAAGCAGGTGATATTTAAAACATACAGAACTTTGGTTCATTACAGGGAAATTGTTATCCACACAGATGACTGGGCTCTTTGGAGTGTGTATTAGTCAGGGTTCTCAAGACAACAGAACCAGTGGGAAAGATGTGCATGCACATGAGAAAGACAGAACTTTCACAAGGAGTCATTAAAAAAATACTCCAAATACTGCTGTAGAGCGTCATTCAACAGAACAGCGGTCTCATAAAAATATCTCAGTGCCTCCTCACCCACTTACTCAGCCAGTGTGGCACTGTGTGCCTTCTGAGTCTTCTCCAAGTCAAAATGATCACGAACGGTGAACATTCTGAATGGATTCAGGGCATAGTGGCAGCCACAATAGCACAATAAAACAGACTCACAAATGAGAACTTTGACAACGGCTTCAGAAAGTGGAAAGAATGATGAGATGGGAATATTCAGAGTTAGGGGGAATATTTTGAAGAGAACTAATGGCAATGTGTCTTTTTTTTTTTTTTTGTACCGGGGATCAAACTCATGACAGCACACTTGCAAGGCAGGCGCTTATGCCGCTGAGCTAAACCCCCAGCCCCAGCATCTTTTAATTCATTTTCAAAATTTAAAGATTTGTCATAGTTTATTTTTATCTCACCTCATATTCTGTATTCTATCTATCTATCTATCTATCCATCTATTTATCACCTATCCAAGGAGATTTGCTATAAGGCATAGGTTGATGCAGTTGTGGGAACTGTCAAGCCCAAAATCTTCCAGCAAGCTGAAACCTCAGGCAAGAGTAAGATGTTGCAGTTTTGAAATGAAATTACTTCTTCCCTGGGAAGTCTAAATCTTTCCTTGTAGGCTTTCAAGGGATTGCTTGAGAGCCCTCCCCAACCCCCATCATGGAGGACAATGTCCTTCATTTAGGGCTAGGATTAGGGTTAGGGTTAGGGTTATAGATGTCCCCACAACTATGAAACACCCTACAGCCACACCTGGATGATGGATTAAATAGCCAGGTACGGTTGCCAGGTCAAATAGACATAGAAAAGTAACCATCATGAGATGTTTCTCAACTGGTCTAGTGGTAGGGAAAGAATATTGGTTGAAAAACACACAATAATGCAGCCCTAATGTTAGTGGCAGAAGCTGGTTTCAGAGAAAAAACAAAAACCACGAAACCCACACTGCTGCCAGAGAGAATCTTTTTTAAGATACCCAAGGCAGAGAGTCACTCAGTATTAAGAGTCCCTGGCTCACCAAGTGATGGCCTTTCACTTGGCCCTGAGTGGTTTTCTGTGGTTTTCTGTCTTAATCTTCTTCCCGGCAGCCCCAGGCTCTGGTCTGATAATGAGTACGTTAATTAAGATGAATGTTTATCAATACCAAAGGAAGCAAAAGTTGAGCTTTAATTACTTTGGCTCCAATCAAATAATTTCCTAGGTATGTTTTCTTTCTTTCTGAGAATTTTAAAAGAGACAAGGAAGAAGAGGAGGGAGGTCAGGATTGAGAGAAAAGTAATGTGGATGGGGGTCTCCACCCGGTGTCCTTGGGGTTTCTGGGAGTTCTTGCTGCTACATAGAAAGTGTGTGCAGGAACTCTTCTGCACTGTTGGTGGGAGTGTAGACTGGTGCAACTACTGTGGAGGTCAGTCTGGAGAGTCCTCAAAAAGCTGGGTTTGGAAGTCCCATTTGACCCAGCTATTCCACTTCTAGGCATGTTCCCAGAAGATCTGAAAACATCATACCACAGTGATATATGTGCACCCATGTTTATAGCAGCACAATTTGTAATAGCCAGATCTTGGAAACAACCTAAGTGCCCATCAACTGAGGAATGGATAAAAAAGTTGTGGCATTTTTATACAATGGAGTACTACTCAGCTATAAAGAATGATCACACTGAAATATTTATAAATAAATGGACATGACTTGAGACCATACTCATAAGCGAAATAAACCAGACTCACATGTGTAAATACCGTATAGTGTCCCTAGTGTGGGAGTTGGTAAGAGTATATAAGATTTTATGGTAAGCATGAGTCCCCATCTCATAGCTTTGAAGCCTTTCAATGTTTTCACTCATCAGTTGGAATGGTTTTATCCTGTTTTGTTTGACTTTATTATGTGATGCTATGAACAGCTGTTTTGAAGAGAACAAAACATTATGACACCTATTGCTGATTTAATACTGTCTTTCTTAGAAGTCCTACCAAGCTTCTGTTCTTCTATTTCCATTGGTTCTATCTATCACATTGTGTCTTATTGGGATTTGAATATGTGTGAAAGTATAAACAAAATTTTTTATTGAAAATGAGATATTATAGTACCCATTGATCATTCTCTGTTATTCGGTTCCGAATGTCCTGTAATTCTTTCACTCTTTGAATGGCTTTATACTTTTTTGTTATGTTTGATATTATTGTATTTGAAACTATGCTCAACTATAGCAGAGAAAGAAATATTGTGATAGCTATTGTTAATGTCCAGTTGTCTTAATGTTGAGTATTGTGTTGCCTATGTTGTCCGGTTCCGATCTGCTCTATACTGACCTCTTTTGTCTTATTCTCTTTAAAATAAAATGGAAAAAAAAAAGTGTGTGCAGGGTTCTGTGCACAGAATCCATATTTTAAAAGGAGTCATTGATTACCAAACAGGATGAAAATCTTCCTATAGGGTTTATGAAGACAATATTGTGTGATTTAGAAGGCAGTGAGGTGACCGTTTAGCCAAGAACCACGGGGATATATTTTACAGCTTAACAGCCTTTTCCGTACGCTCATGACTAGCAGATGAGCACCAATTAGCCAGTGGGTTGGAAAGCCATTCCTGAGAGGGGACAGCTTCTCTCTCCCAAACAGGACCTCTCAAAGTGGCCAGCCTGGGTTCAGATGCTACTTCTGTGACTTGGTAGCAGTGTGGCCAACACAAGTTACCCATCCGTTTTATGTCAGTTTCCCCATCTGTGAAATGAGAAGAACTACAGTGGTGCCTGCCTTGTAGGATGTGCGGTCTCTGTGAGTTAACATCCTCAAAGGGCGTGAAGCAGCATTTGGCGGAAAGTACCAGCACCATGACATAGTCTCAGAACACCACAAGGACAAAAGGCAGATGCACTTATGGGCTCCTGTCCCATCAAAAGCATGATTTATGTGTTCTTCTGAGGCATTCGGGGACTTACAAGCAGTTTTTACCATCACCTGTAGCCTTTCCCCTTGGGCTTAAGGGCTGACTACAATGACTCATTAAAAGTGAAACGCTTTCATCTTGTATCCATTACTTTAAAACCTTGGCTATAGGTGTGTGAATCACATAAAAGTTGACAGAGCCAAGTTTATTAGCCCTAAATTTACCTAGCTTATCTCATCCCCCTTCAAGACGGAGGATGCCTGGCTAACAGGAACGCTGTCATTTTCAAGATTTGTGGGGACACCTGATCGCCAGCTTTTCCACCATCCAGTTTCAGATGCCCTGCCCCAAGCGATGCTTCACAGACTCCAGTCACTGTGCAAATCTGTGATCTCCTGGATTCCAGCAAAAGCAGAACCTCCGATGACTGAGACTGCTCCAAGCAGGCACAGTCATTTATGGAAACAGAATCAGCCCTGAAGCCATGAGGTCTCCTCCACAGCTTCAGAACCAGAACTGAGATAATTTGGACCCCCGTCCTCTGTGGTACCCCATGAAAACGTGCCTCCATGCTTTTATGAGTGGACCAGTCTGATGAAGACACTACAGCGCTCCCCTCAGCTGCTACTCGAGCTGGAGCTTTTCCGCATCTTCTATCACTTTCCAGGGAAAGCTTTTGCCTAGACATTCCTCGTCACTTTAGTTTTCATTTCCATTATCACTAAAGCAAGGACCCACACTATGTGACATTAGTTTTGATCAGGTTCTGGGTGTTAGCCCAGGAATCTGCACTTTAATAACTCTCCTAGAGCTTCTCTGGCAAGGATCACTTCTACAGGCTGTGTCTCCACCTGGGAAACTGAATCGTCCCTTCTCAGCATGAGGCCCTGGCTCATAAATCAGTCAGGCTCCAGCACAGAGCAGCCCTGCTGAGCCTCTCTGCAGGGAGGGTGTGATCTATCCTGGAAACAGGAAGATACCATACCACGAGGATGCACACAAAGAACAGCGAGAGGCCACTCCCAGCCTTCCCCAAGCTGCCACCCTCCTACCTGCCCAAGGTGCCTGCCCACGCTCTGCTCCCCAACTCCTCCCCATGCCCTGACTCCCTCCCTCCAGATATCCATTGACCTCACCCCGCTTTTCTGTTGGAATTCTAGAGACCCCGTGTGTGTTCAGAAGTGTGATGGACTCTCAGCTCTGGTTTATGAAGACCCACAAAAGGTGACAATCCCAGGCACAGCAGGTCTGCCAGAGCTGGGCCCCACAAAAAAGATGAGCCATGGAAAAGGCAGCAGTGGGCAGCAGGGTCCACAGGAAGCAGCACCTCTGTCCCTGGGCTGGCCAGAGGGCAGCTCGTGGCTATGAAAATTGAAAGGCTGTGACGTTGGACCAAGGCTGACCCCAGCTGGAAAGACAGAGGCAAGAGAAAGAGAGGATGGGGGCAGTGTCCAAAATGTATAAACCAGAGAAACAGGGCCTCGGTCCATCTGAAGGGGCTTCGCGTTCACTGCCATCAGCTTAGCATTGCTTGCAAACATGGGGTTGCCCACAAGGCACACATCAAGTGGTTCTAAATGCTAGAAGAAGAATCCGAGGACCCTGGTGGGACACAGCCAGGATGCTCGTAGGACGTGGCCAGGGACAGCCAGAGCAGGAGCAAGTCACAAACCCCAGCAATAACCACTCTTACTACAATATTCAAAGGGCACTTAATAGATGCCGAGTGTCCTGCTGGGTACTGTGCAGCCACCTCAGGTACAAAGCTCCCGGGGTAGAGGCAGAAGAGCTCCAAAAGTTAGGACTGCAGAGCCAAAAAGACAGCTGAAACCCCAGCTCTACCACTTCCCAGCTATGTGATAGTGACTTCATTTCTCTGATCCTCAGTTGCCTGTCTGTAAAATGCATGTAAAAAAGAGTTCCTGCCTCAGTCAGCTTCTGTGAAGGGAAATGAAGCGATCTACATGACACACCAAGTACTGCTCCTGGCACCCAGGAGACAGAGTGGCAGCTGCTGTCATTAGCACTCTTCTTGGTATCATGACTTCTTTTTGGCTGGTTTCCAGGGCTAGCTCACCTAGGCCTTTTGAAGAAAGAAGAAGAGCTGAAAAGTGGGCAGATGGAAATCTTTGAACTGATGAGATTGGAGTCCACCAAAAAGGGAAAGCTTTTGAAAATGTCTCACCTCTGTTTCTCTCTGTGCACACCTTAGAGACATCGTGAATAGATGGCCAGCCACCTACCATGTATCCTTGGGGATACAGAAAACAGAAACACCAAAGCTTTCCTTGGTTGTTCTTGCAGCAAAACTGTCTGTAATAAACAAGGGTCTCTTTGGTAGGAAAAAGAAAGCATTGCTTCAAAACATCAATAATAATTATACTGAGTATGCAAGGAGGTGAGGAGGAATAAAGCTAAGGCCAGTAAGGGTTATAATTCTAATGTGCAAATCTTTGCAGAGGTGACTTTCCCCCTGTGATAAGTCATCTGTGTACATCCATGGCCATGTACGGTAAATAACCATCACACCCTGTTATATGCATGATGTGGCCGTACTCCTTGGGGCTGAGGGCAAATTGCATCTTACACAAATGTCACAAGTTTGCAAATGTAACTGCATGAGGAGTAGGAGGCATGCAAGGTTGGGCAGACACTGGTGGCAGCCAGCAAGTGGCAAGAGGACTGAACAGAAAGGGAAGAAAGCTGAATGGCATCTGTTAGGGTTTGGATGTCCCCTCCACAGCACATATTGAAAGTTAATTGTCATTATAATGGTATTAAGAGATGATTAATGGAGGACGTTATCTGTGGCCCTCTGCTGGTCCTCCTCCAGCCTCTCTTGAATGGGTTTGTTCCCCAGGCAGTGGACTCCTGATTAAAGGGTGAATTTGGTCTAATTATCTCTGTCTCATGTATGTATTTACTCACCATGTGACACGGTCTACCACCTGGCGACACAGCTAGAAGACCCTTCACCAGTTTCCTGGGCCTTGATACTGAACTTCTTAGCCTCTAAAACTAGGAGGAAAGAAATCTCTTTATCTTGCTCAAGCCATAGTGTCCTGTTGTAGCAGCTGTAAAAGCACTAAAATCCACTAGATAGGACAGGAAAAGCCAGTGCACAATGCACAGGAATAGATGCACTGAGATGGCAGCAACTGGGGGGAAGATGGCAGGTCATGATGCACTGACCTACCAGGTTGAAGCACTGTGAACATGACAGGGAAACTGAGGCAGGATGCTGTGGCAGGGAGAGAAGTTTGCATAAGAGTTGACATCCAGGGCTGCCATTTTCTGGGGGTTAAGCAGATTCCTGCCTAGACTGGCAATGTAATTAGAAACCTAAGCAAGAAGGAATGTATAATTTTTTTTCTGCTTATATATACAGAAAAAAAGAACCAAATCTAACTGTACAACATTTATAAACCCACCTATTTACAGAGTGTCTGCCCTCCTTTCCCCCAGTGCTTCATCCATGCGTACATGGATGAAGGAAATAAATGGTCATAAATGGAAATAAACTCAGTAAATGGTCATAGATTTAGTGGACAAGTTCTGGGTCATAATGACAAGCAGAGTTCCCACAGACCCTCCTCAGTTCTAGAGTAATAATAAAACATCAGTGGCAGTCAGCTTTCTATTACTATAACAAACACCTAAGAAAATCAACTTATATAGAGAAAATATTTATGCTGTCTGACAGTTCTAGGGGATTCAGTTCATGGTCTGTTGATCTCATTGCTTTGGGCCTTTGGCAGCAACAGCATGTAGCATGTAGCAGAGTAAAACACTTGTGTCACGGCCTGGAAGTGGAAGAGAGAAAGAGGAAGAGTCCCATAGTCTCATTTGAGGACATACCTCCAATGACCCAAAGACCTCCCATTAGGCTCCACCCCTCAAAGTTAACACCATCACGCTGAGGATAAAACCTGTAATGCAGGGCCTGGAGGAGAGGGCACTCAAAAGCCAAACTGTAGCAACATCTGTTGGCCACATATGATTTTTGACTCTGAGTCCCTAAACTATTTACACACATATAAGGTGTTATAAAAATACAGTGAACGTTTCTTTTATTAAAAAAATACATTATTATAAAGGACACATTGCTGTTAAAACCCCTCAAAATATTCACCTTCACTTCAAACACACTTACCCCTTTGTTCTTACCACTTTCTGAAGCAGTTCTGAAGTCCTCTTTCATGAGTGTCTTTAATTGTGTTCTTTTAGCTGCCTCAATGTTCTGGATCAGTTCAAATTATTTACCTTTTATGGTCATTTTGACTTTGGGGAAGAGCCAGACTCTGCATGGTGCCAACCTGGTGAAGAAGGGGGCTGAGGACACATTGGAAGGTTTTTATGAGTCTGCTTTTCCTGTGGATGGCACTTGGCAGCAGTATTCACCTTATTTTGGATCACACCTTGTAAAGACCCTCCCAGAAGACTGCAGAATTGCTTCTGAAAGTGGCAAAACATGGGATAAGCGTGTTGGGAGCAACGGCAGGGAGGGGTATTCTGAGGGAAACTAATGGAAAGTATCTTTTTCTGAAATAAAAATTTTAAAAATTTAAATATCCGCTGTACGGGAGGGTGAAGGGAGAATCTTCACCTAGAACGTTCACCTAAGGCAGTGGCGATCTTCCTCAATGCACACTGGTAGCCATGCGGATGAGGAACCTATATGTGCTGCCTCCCACACCTGAGCTGATAATTCAGCTTAAGCCTGAGTTGTGCCAGAAGCCTCCGGGCTGGAGCAGGAAATGGCCCTGGTCAATAACTCAGTTCTCTCAGCTCTGGGGTTGGCAGTGTGCCTGGGGATTTTCAGTGCATTGTCAGGGATCACATGCAAGTTTCGCTTCCTTGGAGATAAATGTCTCTGTGGCACCAAGTGTGGTGCCGTGGAATCTCTCCTGCTGCCCTCCTCCCTCCTGTCTCCCTCCCATCCCTCACTTTTGTTCCAATACTACAGAGCAGGAGAAAGTCACGCACATTACAAGTTTGGAGAGGCTTATCCCATAGGGCCAGATCAGATGATTAGCTTTGGGATAGTCAGATCCCTTACTTCAACCTAGACCAAAATTAATTCCAGATGGCTTAAAGAATTTAATATAAAACACAAATCCATTAAAGAAGGAACTTCAAAGGTATTACGGGTTAGGGGTGATCCTGGAGACAAACCTCCCAAACATGAAAGCAAAGAGGTGATTCACAGAGCAAGAGCTTACAGCTTAACACAAATGCGCAGAACTTCTCTATGCTAGAAAGATACCTTGAGTAAAATCAAAAGAAAAAAATCCCAGAAGAGCAGCATGTTGTACAAAATGTGCCTAATCAATAGCTTAAGCTCATTAATGTTTAATGAGTGGTTACAAAGCAGTAGGAAAATGGGAAAAATTGCAAAATGGTCAAGGAATATGAATGTATGTTTCACAAAAGAAATACAAATAAAAATGCACATGCAAAAACAGTAAAATAGCAGAAATTAAATGTTATTTAAACAAACAATAAAGTATTCTACCTGTTAAAGTTATATTTGGGACAATATAACTTTCTTAAGGATGTGATTACAATTTCATAGCTCACTCTCATAAATTAGTGCAGCCTTTCTGGAAATGCACAAAAATATGTATAAAAGACATGAGATACTCCTACTTTTGAACAGTAACTCCTACATTTGGAATCTATTCTAAGGAAGTAATAAAAGATGTAAAGACACCAAGGAAGCCTTACATTTAAGGATGTTCACTATGGTGATTGATTTTGATTCCAAATTTGTTGGCTCCAGAGATTCCTAGAAGAGTAAAGCACACTTTTGGATGTGTCTTGGTGGGTCATGAGTGTGTGACCATATCTGATTCCTGGATCCTTCCTCCTCGGTTCTTGCACTTTCCCTCTGCTTCCTAG